>QGMF01000052.1:0-89483 GCA_007821475.1 Lachnellula arida | reverse complement strand
CCAAAGCACCCCCCAAGAAAGGCAAAAGATCCCCCAAAAGGCCCGGCAGGAAAGCCGCAAAAGACAAAGACACCTCGAAGACCGGTACCGCCGCGCCCAGGAAATCAATGGCAATGGCCGAGACCAAAGCCCAGAAAACCATCTTCAACTCCCAGGTCCACCACGAGATCAGCATGCTGCTGCAGGCCGTGAAGAGCACGCCGTACGGCCCGGTCCTGGCGGATATCTACGATGTGTATGTGGCGCACAAGACGAACGATGATGATTTTTTGCGCAGGCAGAAGAATCGCATCGTGCTGGAGGCGACGGCGGAGCGGGATGCTTTTGAGGCTATTACGATGGAGTGGAGTACGCTGTAAGTCGCTCGCTGTAGTTTCGACGTTTCGTTGTGGAGTTTGCGGGAGGCGTGAGATGTTGATATGGCCGAAATGCTTTCGGCCTCAACGCGGTCTTGGTTGATTGCATGCATGCATGGATACAGCTGACGGTTTGCTTGCAGGTTTGAATCGGCCGTCAAGGCGCGCATCGGCCTTCTGCAAACCCAAGCTGAGGCTGGTGCTCCTGAGAAGGCTGATGCTGACGCTGCAGCTTCTGAGAAGACCGAGGAGCAGCGTCTCAAGGAGCAGCAGGATATGGATAGTGGGATCAACGAGGTCATCTTGAAGAAGTTGGGGCAGTATCAGGAGAAGATCAAGACGTCGAAGAAAAATCTCACTACTCAGCTCTCGAAGATTGAGGCTCAAAACTATGCAAATTACGAGAAAGGTCTCGCGGAAGAAGAGGTATGAAGATGGATTCCCGTTCTGTAGTTTTCTTTCAACCATCTTTGGTGGTTTCAGAGAATGTTTCATGGCTCTGAGGTCGTTTTAAGGAATAAAGCTAACTTCTGCTTTTTATAGCTGCATCTCTTGACTTTATTCCGCAGGCTCGTCCCCAGTATCCAGGTACGCAAACACAGCATGCATGTGCCTTGACCTGACCTGACTTCATACAGATGTCCGCTCACCCAGCACCCCGCCCCTTTCAAGCAGCAGCCATACAGAACATCAACCCACCCGAGATCCGCACGAAGCCGAATCCGGATCTGGATGTGGAGGTTATGATTGCGAATGGGGACGAGGATGAGAATGAGAACGAGGATGTGGATGTGGATGTGGAGATGGAAGACGAGAACAGCCCATTGAAGAACCAGCTGCAGTCCTTGACCAGCATCAAGAAACGAAGAATTGCGTACGAGGGAGGGGATTAAGCTCGTCGTTCGTCACTTCTGGGATATGAGAATTGGGGCTGGCTACCTAGGATATCGCACTCGCTGCTTTGGTGTATTATACTCGGTGCTTTGCTCGCTCGGTTTTAGCGTTGGTTTGATGCGGTGGATTTTTTTTTTCTTTTTTCAAGGAATGGAATGGGAATTGGAGTTGGAGTTGGTGTGGGTGGATTGCGAGCGAGGTTTTGATAGAGAGCGTCTGGATGGATGGATGGATGGTTTATGCGTGGAGTTTGGGGGATAGAAAATGATGAATACGAAATGCAAAATATGATCTTTCTTATGGACCTGAAGAGTTGATAATGATATGTTGACTTGCAGATCGCGGAAGTCAGCTGTGGGATATGAGATAGCTTTGAAAGTATCTGAAGGTCTCCAGTGATACTGCTGAATCCCTAGATATGCCAGAGGGAATTTATATACACTTGTAAGTTGATGTCCCACGGACCAGGAGGAAATAGATTGATTCTTCTGTAAGTAACCTGCTTGATCTCAGTGGTATGATTTTGATATCCCTCAAGCCCTCAGACTGTCCTAAACACCCAACGCCAGCTATGCACCCTGTTTTACAATCATTCTTCCTTATCCATATCCTGATCCCCATCACCGCCAAACAAATCCTCCATCGTCCCTTCACCCTCTTCCCCACCCTCCATACCTTCTTCCACCGTATTCTGAATCCCCTCCATCAAATCCCCAACCTCTTCCTCCTCATCATCGGCAGCTTCAACCCACTCCCCCTTCAACCCCCACGGCACACCCGACAACACAAACCTCTCACTCGGCAACCTAACCCCCCACTCATTCTGCAAAACCCTCGGCAACGCAATCTTATTCCTCGCCCGCGCCGTCTCCAACAAAAACTCCTTACTCAGCCCACCCCCGCCATTCCCGCCCCCAAACTGGTACTGCAGCCGGTTCCCCACCGCAAGCTGCACCGCATTCGCGCTCACCTGGCCATCGGCATCCTTGAGGCCTCCTCCCGGCGGCGCATCGCGCGCCCGCGTCTGCTGCGACACGTAGGCGTCGGAGGAGAAGTGTAAGGCGTCGGAGAGGATGCCGGATGTGTGGCGGTAGGCGAAGTCGAGGAGTTGGAGGGGCACGCGTTCTTGGTAGGCTGTTACGCCCATGGAGGAGAGGAGCATGTGGATGAGGCGGGCGTCGCGGGGGCGTTTGCCGAGCCCGTTGTCTTGGAAGGAGGTTAGGGGGATGGTGGGGTGAGTGGGCGGTGCGGTTGTGGTTGTGGTTGTGGATGCGGGCGCGGCGGGTTGGGAGGCTGGTGGTTGTGTCGAGGTTTGGGTTGTGGTGGGTTGGGATGGTGAGGAGTGGTTGCCGTTTGTTTGGACGGCTGTGTCGCCGTTGACTTCTGCCATGGTGGATGGATGGATTGAGGATAGATGTTTGGAGTTGGAATTGGGAGTGTATGCGCGAGACGGTTGAACGCGTAGCTCTCTTCTCGATGGAGTTGTGGTTTCGGAGGAGAGCCAGCCCTCCAAGCAAGAATGAATGAGGGATTTTGGTTCAGGATGCTTTAATGATATTTTCTGGGAACATGGATTCTTAAAGTATCGAGGGCAATGCAACTCATCAACAGATCTTCAGTCAAGAGATCCAATTGTCGTGTTTAGTAGGTCGCCAGGCGCAAAGCAGAGATTCCCATGTCTTCCACCCGCAGAATGATGAGGTTGTTAAAGTTCACACACAGACCACACCTTAAATATATATCTGACGCTAAACCCCATCTAGACATCACCCGATTTGATTGCCCCTCCATCCGTTTATCGGACCAAAAAATTCTTGACTCTCTCTTCCTCTCTCTATTGACATCTACACAATTCAAAATGGACACGACCTTGCCTCTTCCTTTTCTTCCCAGTGTCGACCTGGGGAAAGGGGCTACTGAATCCAAAGAAGGGTTAACTCGAAAGCAACTCTCCTACCTTGGATGCGTCTACTTTTCAGCAACCAACGAGACCGTTGATACGCTGCTTCAATTCTTGCAGAAACACATTGCAATCGAGGCATATGTCAATGTGACATCAATTGATTCCACAGATGACATTGTTTCAATTCTAGACGCTGGAGCTAGAAAGGTCTTTGGCAATGGCTCACAACGCGAATCCCTAAAGACTTATGGAGATCGAGTCATCCCGGTCATATCAACACAAGGCAACACGCCTTCCACCTTCAAATACCCCAATGGCGTTCTCTTCGAAACAGGAGATGATTTGTCTGCCTATAAAACCCTCCTGTCCAACTTCAAGGCTAGCCAAACATCACCAATCTTCGTCATATCCTCCCCCAAAACCCACCTTCAACCCTTTGTCGAATTTGCAACAGAAGTATCCGCCGTTCCAATTATACCCGCAACTCAACTCACGATAGGAGATGGATCAGAAACCCAGACTTCGGTAGCAAGTCTGATCGGGTCTTCATGGACTTCCGACAGGCCAGATAAGCTGATCCCAACGGTGGTCACAGATGAGAGGGGGATTGCTCTTGGGTTGGTATACAGCAGCCAGGAGAGCTTGGGAGAATCCTTGAAAACTGGTACTGGAGTTTATCAAAGCCGGAAGCGGGGTTTATGGTACAAGGGAGCTACATCCGGGGATACACAGGAACTTGTCAGGATATCTTTGGACTGTGATCAAGATTGTCTAAAGTTTGTCATTCGCCAAAAGGGCCGAGGTGAGTGGACTTATTATGTAGGGGGACATTTCTAATCATCTTCAGGCTTCTGCCACCTACCTCAATCTACTTGCTTCGGGGAGCTGCGCGGAATATCGAAGTTGGAGAAAACCTTAGTATCGAGAAAGGTTTCGGCACCTGAAGGGTCATATACAGCACGTTTGTTCTCTGATGAGAAGCTCTTACGAGCCAAAATCATGGAGGAGGCCGAGGAGTTATGTGACGCAAAGACAAAGGACGAAGTGGCTTTCGAAGCTGCAGACTTGATATACTTTGCTCTGACAAAGGCCGTCAGTGCTGGAGTCAGTGTTGCGGATATTGAAAGAAACCTTGATGCTAAGAGTGTCAAGGTCAAGAGGAGACAGGGAGATGCCAAGGGACAATGGGCTGCGAAAGAAGGCATTACCAATGGATCCTCAAAAAAAGAAGCTGTGAAAGAAGCAGCATCAGTTCCCAAGGCTGCAGATGACAAGGCAGGGACTAAAGATGGTCGCATTACTATGAGGCGCTACAATGCTGCCACAACTTCTTCCGAAGATCTCAAAGCAGTGCTACAGAGACCTTCTCAGAAGTCGACCGAGATGATCATGGGTATTGTCAATCCCATCATCAAGGAAGTTCGCATTGGCGGTGACAAGGCACTTCTGGGGTACACTCATAAATTCGAGAAAGCGACCTCTTTGACATCACCTGTTCTAAAAGCACCCTATCCACAATCCCTAATGGATCTACCTCCAGAGACCATTGAAGCAATTGATATTTCATTCGAAAATATCCGCAAATTCCACGCTGCCCAAAAGGAAGAGACCCTGCAAGTCGAGACTATGCCAGGTGTGGTCTGCACTCGTTTCGCCAGACCAATCGAGCGTGTTGGGCTTTACGTTCCCGGTGGAACTGCAGTCCTTCCCAGCACAGCGCTTATGCTTGGTGTACCTGCAATGGTGGCTGGCTGCAAAACCATGTCCTCGCTTCCCCACCTCGCGCGGACGGTAGCATTACCCCTGAGATTGTATACGTTGCTCACAAAGTTGGTGCAGAGTCGATCGTACTTGCAGGTGGTGCTCAAGCTGTTGCTGCCATGGCGTATGGTACCGAGAGCGTGAGTAAAGTAGACAAGATTCTGGGCCCTGGAAATCAATTCGTGACTGCTGCGAAGATGTATGTCAGCAATGATACGAATGCTGGAGTGAGCATCGATATGCCTGCTGGACCTTCAGAGGTGTTGGTCATCGCGGACAAAGAAGCCAACCCGGCGTTCGTTGCTTCGGATCTGCTATCACAAGCTGAGCATGGTGTTGACAGCCAAGTCATTTTGATTGCCATTGATCTTTCTGAGAAGGAGTTGCTGGCTATTGAGGATGAGCTGCACAAGCAAGCAATGGCCTTACCGAGAGTAGACATCGTTCGAGGTGCGATTGAGCACTCGGTGACGCTTGTGGTGAAAGATATCAAGGAAGCCATGGAACTGAGCAACGACTATGCCCCCGAGCATTTGATCCTCCAGCTCAAAGATGCGCCAAGTGTCGTAGCGCTCGTTGAAAATGCAGGAAGTGTATTCATCGGCCAGTGGACACCAGAAAGCGTTGGTGATTATTCGGCGGGAGTAAACCACTCTTTGCGTAAGTCGTTTTCCTTCTCTTGATCTTGCACAAGACTGACAATGACCAGCTACATATGGCTATGCGAAGCAATACTCGGGCGTCAACCTCGGCTCCTACGTTAAGCACATCACGTCGTCGCAATTGACGGCGCAAGGGTTGAGAAATGTCGGTGGGGCTGTGATGCAGCTGGCGAAGGTCGAGGAGCTGGAGGCTCATAGACGGGCAGTTTCTCTGAGGATTAAGTATATGGATGATAATGAGTTATGATCGTGCACGGTAATGATGGAAATGAAATGAAATGGATGATGCTGCTTCTATATGCCTTGCTGAAGTGCGGCGCTTAAACAAACAGACACGCTCTATTCACGAACTACTTTATAATCCAACTCCCGATCATATTCTCACTTCCCACTTGATCAGAGCCAATGCCAATTCTGCTTCTACTTATACCACATGCCTCATGCGTAGTATTTACGCGGAGAGTATGAGAACACGGAGTAGTACGAGGGGCGCTTGCTGGTTTTAGATCTAGAGGCGAAGCTTATAAGGGAGTGATAGTATATGGATGAAATCTTGCCTTACATGGTATCTAAAGAATTCCAGTCCCTCCCTCAGATGCATTTTCTGAAGGCAGTATTTGCTTATTTTGGGGTGAGGACGAGGGGAGGGGAGGGGGAGGGGCGGGAGCTAATTCGGAGATTAATTAATCCGCGAAAATACTAACAACAACGACATCTCATCTCATCTATCCATTCACGAACTTCTACACAGCATTACGATGCGTTTATTGATGGAGTTTGATGTTTTTTTGTAGATACCATGTCTTAAGAGCAAATAGATGGCTACTATTTTATTGCCATTTCAGGTCTATCTAAGACCCACGAGCTTAGTATATCCATACTCGTACATGCATGCTTCAACGTCCAGCATTTTTATACACCCCAATCTCCCTTCTCTTATATAACTCTTTCCTGCCCTTGAAATTGGTGTGTTTTTGTTTGTGGGATGGGCGCGAGGCTGTACTTGCTTCTGGGTGATCGTCTTCGAGTGAGGATGTCTTGTCTCTGGTCTGATTTTCGGAGTGTCTATCTCCTAACGCGGATACGGCGTTAGTTGAGTTGAGATTCGTGACTTCTGGGTTGTTTTATTTGAGTGCAAGGTGTGCTGGCTGGTTGATATAGTGCAGGAGATGGAAATTGGACTGAGTAGATGCAGTGGAGAGCTTGTGATGTTTTCTTAGTTTGGGTAGCTAGGCAAGCACTGTTCAGTTCGTCCTGAGAAGATTTGGTTGAACGGTGATCCGACCCAGACTTGTTCAGTATAAGAAAGAGGAGGATCTTTGCCAGTTATCACTCAAGGACCGCTTTTTTCTTGCTGGTCTTTGGAAAACCCAAAGTCTTTAGGAAATGAAATGACACAAGTCGCTGTACTTCACGGCATTTGGAGGGTTTCAGCTTGGAATCTAGGGAGTGTCGTCGGCATGTCTTGCTGTTGGTCCAATGCGAATAGCTGGTCGGCGGCCCTAAGAGGCATTACTTCCCTCGTTACCGTATTAGTCGGTCCTTCCTTCTTCGGTCGCAAGAAGGAAGGACCAACTATTACGCGAGAAGTCGGGAATTCTTCTTTACTTCTTTACTTTGTTTGGTCCTGCTACTCCTCAACAAACACACCTTTTTACGACTCAACTCTTGGTCCAAAAGATGGTGTAAGTGCAGTTGAATCATTCGACTCAATATGACACACGTCCTGACATCTCAATTATAGCACAATGACAACTCACGAGAAGCGCGCTCCAGAAGGCTATTCGAAGCTGAAGGGTCAATTCCCTTGCGGATGGCCTGAATGTCGCGCAGTTCTCGTAAACCAGCGTGCGCTAAATACACATCGGAATGCCTGTGTCGGGAAAGATCTGCCAGCTCTGAAGACAGGAATCAGATGTGACCTCAAGGACTGTCGCTGCGGCGGTGTTGATTTCCCTACTCTTAAAAGAATGAATCGACACAAAGCCCATCAGCTCTTGCTTGCTAAGAGAAAGAAGTTCATTCAAGAATGCCATTCACCAGTTTGTGGTTGCGGTAAATCTTTTCTAAATGTTGCACTCCATATTCAACGCGTGCTAGAAAAGAGAGAGAAGGAAAAGCAGGCGCGGGAGCAAGAGGAGCTGCATGGGGCCAACGACGCGCAGGACAGAAATGGCTCCGAGAACGAAAAGGAAAATGGCAATGTCGACAGATCGTCTAGCATGCAAGATTATTTGGGCGGTCGGATCAAGACAAAGGTTGAAGATCCAGCTTTAAAGCGCCAGGTGGTTATTGATCTGGTGGACGATAGCGATGATGATGGAAGGATTATCCCCCCAAGTCGTAAGCGGCGTCTGGAGCAGAATGGAGGCGTTCAGGTCAGGAAGGGCAAGCCCCAGTCTGCTTCATCTAAGGTTCATCAGGTGGACGACAGTGATGACGACGAAGACATCCTTCCCCCAAGTCGCCAGCATCGTCCGGAGAAGGAAGGGGACGTTCAGGTTAGGAAGGACAAGCCTCAGTCTGCTCCATCTAAGGTTCGTGAGGTGGCATTTATCCCCTTCCACTGGCTATTTTCTAATCAGGTCCAGATCCCAAGACGTGAACTTTTCGAGATGTTTAAGATCCAACAGCAACAACTGAGCCTTCAGCAACAGCAGCTTCAAATGTTGATGCAATCCGGGGAGAACGATGCAGAGGATGATGAATGAGAATGTGTCGAGCTTAAGGGAATACTGTATAAAGTTCACCAGGAATGCATGATATCGGGCAAAGGTTTCCTACTTCGAAAGGTCCGGGCTGAGGGTTGCTTAATTTTCACACTATATATGGGCTGATGCATGAAAAGTAGCGCTGCGAGCATGGATTTAATTCACAACTTATCCCCACCACACAGCAGCCAACAAATAGTCTGTGAATAGGTGCAATGTGAGTAATCTAGTGAGTCACTAATTTAGCGCCGTTGAAACCATAAGGACAAAAAGCATAGCTTCCAACATATCATTCCACTGCCAGCCTTTCGTCTCCAATAACTCCAACCAGCCACTTGCCTCTGCCCTGAATATGAATAAAGGAGAATTTAACACATCTACCACAGTTCAGAGCCAAGTCAGTGGAAATCCAAGGTATATTTTCTCTTCTTCCAAGCACACCGAATAAGTCCTCACATCTTATAGCTCAATGTCATCGACCAAAGTGGAGCACCAGGAGCACGAGAGGAGCCTCACGGGGAGAATTATTCTCTTTTGTGACTGGCCAGGTTGCAACTTCACGGCGGTAAATCCGGGTCGTCTCCAGGAGCATTTGAGAGAGTGCTTAGGACAGAAACTCCATCCTCTGAAGACCGGATTCACCTGCAAGCTCCCCGATTGCCGATGCGGAGGTGTTGACTTTCCCAACAAAGACAGGCTCGACCACCACCAACGTATAGCACACGTAAAGAGCGTAATCGATCAAGAGAATACAACACAGCGCCGTCGGGAACGGCGAGAGCGAGACGGAGAGAAGCGAGTATTGGAAACTCAGGCCACGGAACAGCGGGCTAAGGATGGCCAAGTAAAGATTCAGGGAGAAGCTGCTGTCGGCAGAATAGAGAGAGAGCGCGATGGTGATGAAGACGAGCTGGTTATTGTTCCACCTCGGAAACGCCAGAGAGTCGTCTTCGATCTGACGGCAGATGATGATGACGAGATTGAATACGCAATCGAGGAATATAGTGATCTTAGGGGGAGATATCACGACAATGATTTGCAGGTTTGTCAATTTCTTTGCACCAACCTGGATTTTGATTAACGTTTTTACTAGGCTCATTCTTCTGCTTCTCCTTCTGCTCCTCCTTCTGTTACTTCTTATCGTTCTCCTGCCTCTATTCTTGCACGCAAGAGCTCCAATATCTCCAATATCTAGTAAGGTGGACCCGAGAAGCTGCAGCTTGAAACAATGTCTGACTCTGACCCTCTATAGCAATACGCCAGTTGGAGCGAAATTTGCTTGCGGATGGCCTCAATGCCATTCCGATTTTCGACGCGAATATGGTTTGCACAAGCACATGAGGAATTGTTTTGGGCACAACCTGCCAGTCCTAACAACAGGCATCAAGTGCACCATCAAGGATTGCCGCTGCTTGAACGTCGACTTTCCTAACCATGACAGGCTCCGCTTCTATCGCGTGACCGAGAACTTGGTATTGGAGACGTGCACATCGGCGGACTGCGGTTGCGGCCGGAAGTTTCAGAGCATGTATAGACATCTCGGCAAGGTGAAAAGGAAGAAGGAAGAAGAGAGTGAGAGATTACTAGCAGAGATGGAGGAGGTACAGGCTGGCGGCTCTCCGGCACGGATTGCATTCGCGCAAGAGCAAATTGCACAAAACAAGATTCGTGAAGCTGAGATGGACCGAAAGGAAAAGAAACGTCTTTTTAGCGCCGCTAAAGCTGCAGGTTCCTTCGACTTGACCGAAGACAGCGGCGGAGAGATCAAAACAAAGAAAGAGAAGACCCACGATATTATCGGCAAGCAACCCATGGCCAGCAATAAACAACACTCCGAAGAGATCAGAGACCCCAAGCCCGCGAAGAAGCCCCGTGCTATCTCATCAAAAGTTAGTTACTATACCCATCTCGTATAACTTCCTCACAATAATCTAACAAGCAATTCCGTATACCAGCTCGCGGAACTCTTCGAAATGACCAAGACGCAACAACAGCAGATTGCAATGCAGCAACAGCAGATTGCAATGCAGCAACAGCAGCTTGCGGCGCAACAACAAGAGTATCAACAACAGCAACTTCTGATTAGCAAGCAATTGCTGCAGCTGCAGACGCTTATGCAGGCTGAGCTCGAGCAGGACGAAAGTGACGATGATTGAGAGACGAGGTCTGCGGATAGAAGGGTCGGTATTCACGGTGTGAGGGATAGGGGTTTTATTTTTTATATGCGTATGAGCGGTAAGTGGCGAGGGCTATGGGTTGGGCATTATTTTATAGCGGTTGAGATGGTGGATGTGGTCAGCGCGAGCGAGTTTAATAGTTTCACGGTTGGCAAGATGTGCAATATCATTTGAGGCATTTTTAAATATACATTTAATTCTTTTCTCTGGTTTATCTATCTAGCTCTATTTACATCAAGAGTAAAACCTCGATGACTTCTTATAATCCTCCTTTAATACTTTGTAACTGAGTTAAGCCGCGTCTTTGGCATCTGCAGACGGGCGGACCCCAGGGTTTACGGGTGGATACCCAACCGAGGCTTGTAGGGGGTATGCTTATAAGTATCTGCCAATCCCATAACCCAACAGAAACCCATAGCCATCCAAGCATCGAAGAGTTATTCCCGAATCCACAGAGCATGCAAATAGAGGATTCGGACAAAGGGATGTAGTAATCAAGAATCACATTTATCAAGCTAGACGGTTATATAGTATGAAATTAAAGACTTGCATTATAACTATTCGGAGTAAGGAATCCTAGCTCTCCACCGGGCTCATAACCCTAGATCTCGCTACGCGAAGAAACCCCTTTCTTTGCAAGATACTATATAATTACTCTTTTGAACAGCAAAGGCAACATTTTAGCTGGATGTGCACTTGCTTTAGCACTTATACGACTGGATTTGACTTCTGGGTTTAGTATACGGAGGTATAATGCTTCTATTAACTATACAGTCTATACCTAGCTATCCTCTTCCTACTGCCCTTCAGGATGCTTGGAGGAAGCTTCCGGCCTCTCTCATAGCGTTGAACGCTGTTAAATTAAGCTGCAAGGAAGGTACGTAGGTTCCTATTATTTCTATATATGGAATGTGCGAATGGAGGATTCGGGTGAAAGGCCGCATCAGAGCTGTCTGGAATTATTACCACAGCGGGCGTGGGATGTGCGGATGGAGGATTCGGATGAAAGATTGTATACGAGCCGTCTAGTATTATTAACCACAGCATGGAATGTGCGGATGGAGGATCCGGATGAAAGCGTGTATACGAGCACCTTATAATCATCAACGACCATTTGAACGAAATGGTCGGTGGCCATGTTTAACCCAGTTTCTCAAATCCACTTGAGGGTAAGTAGAACCGCTTTGTAGAGGAGGATTGTTTGATACAAGGCCAGGGACCAAGGTAGTAGCATGATTGCTATGAAATAGGCTGTTTTGTGTAAGGCCAGAGACCAAGGTAGTAGCATAGCTACGTTGATAAGGATTTGTTTAAGAAGCGAGGCCAGTGACCAAGCTATTAGCAGAATTGCTATGAAATGGGTTGTTTGAGAAAGCGGGGCCAGTGACCGAGCTTGAGACAGCAGAGCTGCTCGAAAAAGTATTTGAAGAAGCGAGGCCAGTGACCAAGCTTGAAGCAGCTGTGCTGCGCGAAAAAGGATTATTTGAGGCAAGGCCAGTGACCGAGCTTGAGGCAGCTGAACTGCGCGAAAAAGAATTATTTGAGGCAAGGCCAGAGACCGAGCTTGTAGCTTAACTACATTGAGAAGAATTTGTTATCCGAGGCCAGTGACCAAGGTATTGGCAGAATTGATAAGCCAAGGATTGTTTGTTTGAGAAGCGGGGCCAGTGACCGAGCTTGAGACAGCAGAGCTGCTCGAAAAGATATTTGATTGAGCGAGGCCAGTGACCAAGCTTGTCATTCGGATAGAGCCCGAAGGCACACCCAAACCACGGCCACCACCACGGCCACCACGTCCACCACGACCACGACCACCTCTCCAACCTCCTCCAGGATGCCCCGAGCTAAGCCCAGTCACCGAATATATGGCTGTTAACTAGGAGCCACCCGATGCGCAGTAAGTGCTGATACAACCAAGCAAAAGTTAGCAGATGTCCAAGTGAATCGATGCGTTGTGACGAGGTAGCAGGATGAGACACGACGAGCACCGATCTAAGCACAGGAAGCTCAACGTAGATGTCCCCAAGCCATTGAACTTGTCCCTGGGTACTGAGGATGCGTGTTCTGTGGAGGGAAGGTGCTTGCAACTCGCACGCCACGATTGGCAGCGCGATCTACTGCAAGGCGACCTGATCGAAGCAGAAGCCTTCGATAGATAGAGCATCATCGGTGAAGAAGGGGGAGTACTTACGATTTAACAGTAGGAGTTGTGCGAGAAGATCCTCTGTCGTGAAATCCACGAACCTTGAAGAAGAAGAAGAAGAAGAAGCGAGATCAACAAACGAAAAATTCTTTGCGAATATACTCACGAGAGTGCGCGCTAGCGTGAACTTCACTAACCCGATAGTCTCTAGTCGCTTCTCTTGTAGCGAGGGGTGGGTGGTTTGCTGAGAATTTGTCATCGCCTTGCCATGCATTGGTTTCTGTGAAGGCGGTAGGTATCTATCTATGAGATATCAAGGCATTATTGATTACCTTATGCATCGGAAGAGCTCACAACTTTCGAAGAACGAACTTTACTACTGCTTATCCTAGATACCTAGAAATCTATCGTACCTTGAGATAATCTTGTAAAGTGCTATTCGATAAAGATATCAAATTCTGAGGTTTACAAAGTTGAGAAAGAATTAACAACCACAAATTTCACGGCACGTGATTTGATATTTTGGAGATCCGAACTTCATGCTTCCAACTATGGTATGAGCTTCTCTCATGCCAACGCAATACATCAAATCTATAACACAAATCTCAAGTTGATGGAAATCCAAATTCTCCAATCAAACGAGCAACGCAAACGAATTTAGCAAGACCAAGAGACAACGAGATATTGAAAACAGAACGACAAATAAACTTGCGAACGCCACAAGCCTGCTATATTTCTTCTTGATAAAAGGCATTTCAAAGACAGTACTATAGTAGCAGACCACCAACACAATAAACACTTCTAGAATTTCAGATATCACAGTACCGAAGCAAAGAAGCAAAGAAGCAAAGAGCATAACTCATCATATCATTTACCGTCCATAAATACACTCATGTCATTCATACCCCTTTCTTCGAGCAAAAAGAAAATAAGAAAAAGGTATGCGATTAAGACGTTATCTGTCTGCCCACCATCATGCAGTCTATCTCTGATTCTGTGATGAATGCCCATATGTACCTTCCCTAACCCCCGATCCACATCCAATAGCAAATGCCAGCCTGTTCTCCTTTCCCTTTTAGCAAAAATTTGAATAACAAAGCAAATAAAAATCCCTCACTCCCTTCCCATTCCACACCTTGCAGTTATAACGCCTTGCTAATAGAAACGCCGGATCCTCAACAAACGAAAGTGGTATATGGCCCAGCCTCCATCTCTAAGAAAAAATTATGCTCCATTATTTCGTTGTACGCTCATTGTTGGGACTCGAACCTCGGCTGCGAATGATTCATCGAGGCGAGCCGTAGACTGTGGGACAACTGGTCTCCGGGTAAAATGTTCTGCGAAGTGGTTGTCCAGACTTGAAACCATTCTTGGATTAAGTCGTCTAGTGGGATTTGAGGATGTTGGGGTAGCTCGGGTGCGAGGTCTTGAGGCGAACGAAGGAGAGAGATTCGACGAGGAAGGAGAGCTGATAGCTGAATCCTCTATCCGACGATTGGTGGCCTCTAGGTTCTGTCTGACGATGTTGTGTAGAAAGTCAGGAATGTTTTGCCATTGTCCTAATCTCGCAGCGTTTAGAAGTCGAGGATCCAAGGTTTGGCGGTCGGTTGCTGGTCTTGTACCTGGAATATTGGCATTCGGTGAAAGATCTGAAGAGAGAAATGGCAAACCCCCAGCTTCAGCAGCTTCCTTTAACCACTGCTCCCACTCCTCATCCATCACTGTCGCCGAATTTCCTGCCTCCCGTTGTGCAACTGCTGCTCGCAATCGCTCGTTCAGCTCGATTCCTACGCTCTGGATCTCGATATCGGAGTCATCTCCATCCTCGTCCATGCCATTCTGTATCCCTTCGTTATCTCGGATGTCCTCCATGTCCTCTACATCCACACGGTGAGCTTGTAGGGTAGTCGGGACGCGTAATTCTGGCTCGACCCAATCCTCAATTCCATCCCCAGTAGAATCCCGAATCACGATCCCTTGTTCTTTCTCGAATCGGTCTTTTGCCCATCGTGTACCTTCCCATTTTGTCAAGCTTGCGATTTCAAATTTCGTCAGGCCGAGATTGTCAAAGGCACGAAATAGGCGTCGGTGCCACTGGTATCGAGAGAGTCGTACGCGATGTGGTGGGTATGAGTAATCCAGTCCTGGATATTTGGCTTCTTGTGAAGAGAGATGGCCATAGAACGCCTGGGTTTCCAGTCGAACTTCTGGTACGAGCTGACGTTGCAGAAGCCCTTGGAAGTTTTGAGGATCTGTTGTTTTTGGCTTGGGAAACATGCACTCGTACACGATCTGGTCGATTGGGCGACCCTTCATGTTTGCGTTTGCTGAAGGTTGTGGAATGTGGTGAATGCCCCAGAAGTTTTGACAGTTCTGAGGCGTTGGCGGCGTAGGAGGTTGGCGCGAGTAAGGCAGTGGGGGTCTCTTTGTTATATTTGAGGCTGGTGGGGCGAAGAGACTGAGACTGAGACTGAAATTGAACCCGCGACGTGGTCCTTTTGTGGGAGCTAAAGGGAAGAGTCCGTGTTCGTGTCCGTGCTAATTTCAAAGAAGATCCCGGACTTGTGACGTGGAGCGTGTAGTGGAATCCGAGGAGATGAGAAATATGTTTCCGCCCGTCCTATAGCAAATCCTCCTTTTGTGTGCTGGTAATATTCGTATATCTGGCAAATGTTCAGTGAGGTATGTGCGGTATGTGCTCGCTGGGTGTTTATGGTATAGTGATTCGTCCCGAGAGGAGGTTTCCTTCAATGTTCCACCAAACGAACAACGGGCAGGTATTTAGAAGGCGGAGGAGAGGCGGAGGAGAGGATTGAGGAGTGTGCGATGTGGCGTTGACGACCTTTTGTAAGGAATCGCGGTCAAGAAGGAAGGGCCAGAGGGAGGAGGGAAGGGAGGAAGGTGAAGGTGGAGGTGCAGAGGGAGAGGAAGAGAGCGGAGGGAAATTGTCGGGTCTTGAAAGCGGACGTGCAGGAAGGTGGTTACTACTGTACGAATGCGGTGAGAACGGTGGATGGCATTTCTTCTCACTACGGAGGCTCGCACTGACTCTCACTCTCACTCTTCGACCAGTGAAATGGCAGAAGTGGTGTTTTTCATGACTACGCCGTTCGTTGACTACAACAATACAACAATACAACATGCCTCATCCCTCCCAGGACCCGGAACCAGAGACCAGACCAGAACAGAAGCCCACATGTCGTAAAAGAGAGTAATCCAGAAACCGTAGTTGGGAACTGCGTCTCCCTTTGTCAACCCGTCAATTCTAAACCCTATTATCGCAAACCCGAATCTGCACTCCTCGTCGTGCTCCTAAATTCCGAATTACTTCACTTCATATTACTATCTATTAATCCAGTACTGTAAATAACCTCCCCGGTATTGCAACCAACAACTCACTTAGGTAATTAAGCCGGGTCTGGGGAATGGTACCGTAGAAGAATTAAGGTTGTTACAGGCCAAGGTCTTTGGGAGTTTGGGGGCGAGAAGAACCATTCGATTATTCCATTCCAATCCTTCTTGATCCTTCACACTACTGTACATACAGTATTACGCCTCATTCACTTCCTTCTTCAATCAGCAAGCAGGTCGCCGCTATTTTGTCATCATCACACCCTTACCCGCCTTACGCACACATCAGCATCCAATATCTTACACCCCGTACCATACACACACATACGGTATCCCAAATAAACAAAAGCAAAGAAGAAAAACAAATACACGTCAAGACCTCCCTCGCGTCCCATTATTCCATCCCATCCCTCCACTTCCCGACATCACATCCATCCATCCATCTGTATGCACATGACCATAATCCAAATCCCCCCAAGAATCAATCCAATCCAATAACCCCCAATTCTCACAACTGCAACCTTCTGCCCCGAATCCCCATCCCCATCTCACGAAACCCAGCCATCCAATTATTGCCTGTCGGTCTGGAAAAGAGGGCTGAGACCCACCCTACCTACCGGCCCTGACCCTGGTTTACATAGGGTACATGCATGCATGCATGCAGGTCGCCAAGCTCTCTCTGCAGGGAAATTCCCAAATGATTGGGTATGGACAATTAGATCGCTCTTGTTGATTATGTATGGGTATGTGCTTGTGTTTATATATGAGTCTATTGTTTGTTGTTATTTATCATGCATAGGTATGTAGGTAGCCATAATGCAATGCAATTCCCAGGATATCTCTATATTGACCTACGCTGAGGCCGTTCTGTAGTTCCGTTAAAGAACAAGCCAGTTCCGGGGTATCATACCATATCCGTTAGCAACTCCTGACCTACACCGAGGCCATATAAGACGAGCAAATCCCAGTGTACCATTACCATTACCGTTCCCTTTTTCATGACCTGCGCCGTTGTCATATCCACATTAAAAGCAATGTTAAAGCAAATCCCAGGGTATAATCCATAGCAACTCCGTCCTGACCTGAACTGACCTGACCAGGCCTCATATCATATCAAAGCAAAGCAAATGCTCAACTCAAATCAAATCATACCACCCCCTACAACTCAATCTCCGGAAATGTATGATTGTCCCCCGTCGACACCATCGAGATATCCTGCCAGGCCCGGCCGTTCTCATTGCTGGCAGCCTCAAAGGCCTCAACACGATCCCTCACGCGCTGTGGTGAAATCTCCTCTTCCTGTGACTGCTCTCGTGCTTGCGAAAGAACGAGTTCCGTCACAATTGGGTCTGGAATCGCGACGTCGACTACAAGCAGAGCATCCTCGTCGAAATCCTCTCCCATTTCACTGTCGTCGGTCGTTTCGTATTCATCCCCTTCAATGTCCATTCTGTATCCGTGATACTTCGCATCTAACCTCTGGTGAGCGTCGCTGAGTGCTGTGTGAGCACCGACAAGGTTGCGATATCTTTCTTCCCAGTTGACTTCCTGTTCTTCTTCGGGGTCTATTTCCTCCTCGTCCAGTTCATCCTCTGGACTATCGTCGATGAAACTGTTGATTTCATATTCTTCCGCGAAGTTTGAGTCCTCATCTTTGGTATCGTAGGCTGAGGAGTTGCAGTCAAGATAGGGGTAAGTTATTTCGTCAATATCATTTGCCTCGGCTGTTGAATGCTCGTTCAAAACGAATCTGGGGAGCATACCTCCAGGCTCCAAGACCTCATAGTAGGGAATTCCCGATTGGCCATCCTCGCAACCTGTACAGAAGCCCATATGTGAACTCCAGAATTCATGACCACAATTCTTGCAGCGCAGAACTTCATCTACTTTATCGAAGAAACTAGCACGATCCATGTATGCTGTATCCCCTGGGTAATCCTCCGAATATGTAATCTCTTCTCCATTTTCATCAACGAAGGGTGAATACTGAGGGCGTGGTGGACGTTGATCAAGCGGTGCCTCTTGATCACTATCGTCCTCTGAACCTGGGGTATCCGCGCGAGAGGATTCTCCTGAAGAATCATGTCCAGTTGAAATATTGACCCCAGCAGAAGTCTCCGCGCCTTCTGTAGCCGCAGGATTCAGTGAAGTTGAAATACTGCCGGCAGCTTGAGTATTACGTTCTAGAAAGAATGATGCGGTCTTCGTTGACTCATCTACACTCGTTAAAGCATTGAAATTCCATCCCCCTTGAAAATACACCTTTGGTCTATGCTCATGTGCTGCTGGACCAACATTCGAGACCTCGTCATCAGGGATATCAAAAATATCTCTTGATGCATCTCCACCATGAAGAAGTGAGATGGCCCTCTTGAAATTTCCCTTGCTGGCTGCCAAAGCGTCCTGTGCAGCCTGACCAGAGAGGAGTGGGAAAGTTTTACGAATACTCCTGATGAATTGAGACGAAGACACTTCAACGGCATCTTGTACCTGTTTTCCTCGACCAATTGTAGGTTGCTTTGCACCGGCCATTTGAGACTTCGCTCCCAATGTTGTCTCAACTTGAAACACTGGCGCTCGTGATTTCGCTGCAACGTCATCACCACCAGGCGATGAACTAGGAAGTTCAACGAAAAGCCGCCGACGCTTCGCTTCTGTATCAACTTCATCAGCCACAAGCTTCCGGCGTACACCTTGGGAAGCTGATCCCGGAGACCAGCCAGAGAAAAGTCGAGGCGGGGTTTTCGTGTTGAATCGTTGTGTTGAAGGAAGGCTACCTTGAGAACCATCAGAGACGTTACAAGAAGGTGTGCTTGGTACAGGCGGGTATGGAACTTGGGAAGGCGGGCTCCAAATAAGGCCACCTTGAGAACCAGCAGAGACATTCCAAGGTGTGCTTGGTGCGGGGTGGGATGGAACTTGGTTCTGAGAAAGTGGGCTGCTGGCTGTGGTCTGGCTTTGGGTTTCTTGATCTCGCTCAGGGAGGTGTCTTAGCATTTCGGCCTTTTTGGCTTGTTTCTCCTTGATTTCCGTGTCGTGGCGGAAGATTTTGGCTGAGCATTCGTGTCCAAAGAGCCTTCTGACGCCGTGGTCTATTCGTGTGGTTAGTATGGAACCCATCAAGCAAAGTATAACATACCCTCATTCCACTTCTCCTCATTAACCGTGCATAGATAGACATCCTTTGGCTTAAAAGCCCGGACAAGATCGCAGAGCTCGGGATAGGACGAGTGGCGTGAATATGGAAAAGTGATATGTTTAGCAAGGGCACCATCTTCTACCTCAGCGCTGCCATAAACGTTTTGCTTTTCAGATACCGCTTTTTCGATAGCCTTTACGAGCTTCACAAGGGACAGCCTGCCGTCCTCGAAGAATTGTGTCATGTTTTCGATTGGCAGATCTCTTCCTAGAGCTTTAACGCCGGCGAGGAACCTGTTTTGGAGATCATGACCCCCAGATGCGAGGTTATGGATTCTACAAACCGTCAGTGCTAAATCTACAAATTCTGAATCCACAACTTACTCGAAAAGAATCTGCGCAACCGAATCATCATCTAGCTCAAGTTGTGATTGCTCGATCAAATCCTGTCCACCACCACCAATGCCAGCCTCCTCAAGTTCAGTCCCATTCTTCAATCTTGTTACAATCGGTCGAATCCAAACAACCTTTTCATCGATGCCAGGACAAGGAACACCTTTCTTACAGCTGTGGATTCGAACAGTTGGATCATTTGTAAGACAACCTTCTTGTGGGGTGTTTCCGCAAGTATAGCCTGTCAGGACCGGGCCTTCATGTGCGAGGAACGGTCCAGAAGGTAGATCGTTATCGGATTTGCCACGCAGAGATTTGTAGATCCTTAAGGTGTATTTATCGACATGAATCTAGCACCTCGTCAACACGGGTTTTTATTAAGAAACGGCGAAGATGCTATACCTGTGATTTCAGAGCACGAGACAAAGCCATCCAGACTTCCTCATACCCATATGTCCAAGCCGAGAAATGAAAAACGGTATCTTCAGGATACAACGAGACCTTTCGTAAAAGTTCTCCTAGTCCTTGAGCTTTAGTAGGGAAGCTCATAGGGTCAGTGTTGCTGGTATCCAGGTAAATACAATCAAGCGTCTTCAGACCACTCGTATACTCGATCAAGAAGGGATTTCGCGTCAAGTTGTTAACAAACCATGGTTCAGATCTGATATCTCCGGTGTATAAGACTGCTTTGCCATCGCCCTCGAAAACTGGAGTAACATCAGCATCCGCAAGTAGGACATTTCCAATTCAAACGTACGGAACATAACAGCACCGGTGCAATGATTGGCATCAAAAAGCGTGACTTGAATCTCATTATTAGGCGATAACTCAATCCGCGTAGGCGTCTCCAACGGAATCGTCTTCTGTATCACTCATCAGCCTCACTCCACTTCCACCTGTAAACATAGATAGCCACATACCAGCCTCGGCTCAAGCGACTTGTAAGTCTGCTTGCGAGCCTCTAAGATGCCATTCTCAAAATTAATCCTATTCGTATTCCGCTCCAGTCGAATCAGGAGTTCTTTTGTCGCGGCAGAGCAGTAGACGCTGTACATACACGTGATTAGCAAGGGCATGCATGCATTGACAGACCCAAATCTCAGAGGATACTTTACGTACAAGCAAGCTTTGAAGTTCTCGAGCCCGGTGAGATGGTCACTATGGATATGGCTTAGGAATGCCTTCAGGGGAGGACGGTGACCAGGGATCTCGCGGAAGTAGTCGACTGTAATTCATTAGCAGGGGATTGGAGGAGAGAAAAGTGAAGGTAGACGCACCACGGATGTCGGGGAACTCGGCCATCAAACCACCGAATGTTGACATGTTGGCGGTTTGTAATTGCGGCTTCCCATGCCAGATTTACGGTCGTCAATGCTTAAGGAAACGTTGGAAGTGGTGATGGTAGACCAGCATGATGGAATTGTTGATGTGGACGGGACGGGACATCGCGATGAGGTGAAAATGTTCACGCGCTGGAAGTGGAGCAGAACGCCATATCACGTGCCAGGCCGTGACTCCCTGTTCAGCTCTCACATCACAGCTGTGTCCTTTGCCCCTGTTAGAGGGTACTATTTTCGTGCACAAGAGAGTCAAAGTAAGAGTATGTAATCTTCAGGATGCAGGTGCAAAGGGCTCTTTGCTATATCCATATCTCAACAGCTAAGCATATAGCCATACTCATACTATGCTACCTCCGAGGCTCCACCATCCCATCCCATTCACATTATCCTACACCGTCTAATGATTTTTACCTCTATACCTACTCATAAGTCCGTTTGCTACCCATACACCATCCGATTTTCACAGCATTTTTCCCTCCTCGAGACATTTTACATCCACCTCAACCTTGACCCGCTTCTCCTCCCGCTCCGTCTGATCGTCATTCTCGTCAACCTTCCTCTTGGCCGCATGTCCCAAGGAGGTGGGCACGGCTTCAGCAAGCGGTTTTGGATCTCTGCCTTCAAGTCCGACGAATCGGCACAAGGTCCTCTTCTTGAATTCCTCCAAGCTGATGAGCTCCCCAGACTCCTCATCGTGGACCATTCTCAGTAATCCTTCGGCCTTTTTGGAAAATCGCAATCAGTAGATGGCATGCAGATGAGGCAACAAGGAAAAGCTCCCACTTACTTTGGCACATTCTTCCATCATGATCCGATCTATGTCGCAGGCCGCGAAGGCCTCGGCATATTGCTCCCATTGCTGATCAGCACATTCAAAAATAGGTCCATTGGACGAATCCAGCCAGGTTTTTCCTCCCAAGCTATCTATACCAACTATCTCATCATACTGTAAAGCCACGCCCTCTACGAGATTCTTTGGTGCCCCGTTGGCTTCTACCATCAATAACAGCATCAGAAATAATCCCTCAATTGGGCTGGAACATTGTGCTCAGAGGGTTCAACTTACGGCAATAGTCCAGAAAATAAGTAGACATCTCAACGGGGTCACCTTCTAAAACTTTGGTAGCCCACTGTAGTAAAAACTGGCCTGGCCGTTCGAAGATACCTTCCTCAAGCGGAATTGACGCGAGCATGAACGTGCCGCTCTTGCCAATATGGGAGACTTGGAATTTGCATTTGAATGCTTTTGCAACCATTTCAAACTTGGCGTCCTTCATAATGGAGTAGGCAACGTTTTTGATGTCCGCAGTAGAGCAGATGATCGGCCTGTCATTGATTTGAAGAACTGTATCATGCATGGGCTCGGACTCCTTGCCAGCCACAGGTTGAGGGTTTTCAAATGTCTGGGGCCGAGTGCGAATTTCAAGTTCGGGCTTCTTCGCCGGCATCTGGGCTTGGGCTTGTACTTGATGTGGAATCTGTATTGCGGGCACTGATGGCGGTAAACGTACAACAGGAACTGGATTTGTCTCGGATGCCGGCAAAGGTTGCTTCGACCTGGTTGGAGTATCATCAGTCATCGCGGACCGATTTATGCACTCCCTTGTATGCCCTCCAATAGGTTCTTTCCCTGGGAAGGGCTCCTTGACTATACGGTCATTAGACATGTATATAGCAGTAGAAATACGAAGAAGCACTAACAAAACCGCTTCCAGGTGAGACTATCAGCCATAAAATGCTTGACGGCTTTCTCGCAATGTTTATGCTGTGAGTTGGCTTCGTTTCGCATCCGCTGAAGATATTGAAAGAACTGGCGTCTGAGATCCAGGCCTCCACGTTGCTTGACTTTGTCCTCCATTTGCTTTTCAAGGGTAAAGTATTCTTTAGGCCCGGGGGTTCCTCGTTTGTCTATTTCATTAGTGACTCCGTTGGATAGTGTTCTGTGGGAAGAACGGTGGTCAGCGTGGGAGCTCATTTTGTTAGAGCTATTAAATACTTGGGGCAGGATTTACCTCAGCGGCTCCAATGAGCCAGAGGCAGTGCTAGTTCCTTTTCGATGGGGCGCCAAATGTGGCTCTTCGAACGGAAATGGCTTCTGGAAAGCTGTACAGAGTCAGTAATTAATACTACAACGTTCTTGAACTCACCAAAGTATGACCACATCATCGATTGCTCCCTCCATTTCAACCACTCCGGGTTCAATATCTTGTTCGAGTGCTTAGTATGGACCTCTTCGTTGCAGATCCTTTGAACCATATCAAATCTTTGAGTAGTAATGCCGTTGCTCATAGCCATGTCCCTCAATTCCTCGTCGTGCGATCGTGACTCGCCCTGTCTAGGGCCGGTTGGGATGCCTTTGGAGGGAGATGTTTGAGAGTGACCCACGGAAAGTGGAACATTCTCCCTAGTATGGGCCTTTACGCCTCCGTCTCTTGCTGGTCTATAATAATCACTTCGAAGCAAGCTCCCAGAGGGTTTGTAGTAATCAGGCAGCTTGACCGGTTCAGATTCGGATGGGGGAGGGACATGCTTAGTGGGCGAAGATGGTGTAGAAGAATACTTGTCGTGGATCCACCTATTCTTTCCTCTATCGCCAATGGCAGCTCTCGCAGTGGAATAATCCAACCCGTCGCTGAAGATGCGGTCCAACCTCGAAGGTTGGTGGTTCTCGTCATCCTCGAGCTCCAGTTTGAATATCGTCCGCTCTGCTTCGGCTGCAATTCCCGGGAAACACTCCCCGGGAACTGGTCAATGTCAGCTGAGCTCTAAAGCTACCTGAAGTGCTCACGATCGTGACAAAATGGAGTTTGAACTTACAGAAGTGCTCCCATGTGAGGGACTCTACAGAATCGCTGCTGCTTGATCTGTCTCGAACCTTTGTCTTCATCATATCGATATAATTGTACAAGTCGCTTTCACTGATGTTCGATTCCCGCGCGCGGACTCGAGAGCCGATCTTTGATACCCCATCGTGCGTGTTGCAGATATATAGGACCGAGAATGACTTGGGCTGTGTGAGTGATTGGGAGGAAGTCGTCGTAATGGGAAAGGACCTACCTTTCCTTTCACGTAGACAGACTCTGGTAGGACGAAACCTAAAAACAGAATGCCTTGCAGGTAAGTGCAAGCAATTCACAAGAGGTTCGACGCTGCTTGTTGTTGGTTGAGGGAAGTCGCGTTCATGTTTACATTCACAGAGCGGCGAGAGGTGGCCTAAAATGGCAAAACGGCCTTGCAAAGATAATGAATGTCCCAAGCCGAGTGAATAATCATATAAAAACGCACGTATTGCTGGTTTGAATTACAAGGCTGTAACAGAGACATCTCTTTTGTAATTGTTTATCCTAATTCCGTGTTAATTACTCACTTGAGGTGAACATTGCAGCCTTTTATAGCCAACACAGTAGATGAAGTGTTGAGCGAACTGCGGTACAACCTTGTCGCCACAACCATACAGCACTCGGGCAACAACAATCGCAATGTATTGTTTTTGCTTTTGCTCATAGTATTTCATCGTAGCGCTCGAGGTTTAGTGTAGCAAACTTTTTGAATATCGTGCTCGTAATAAGTAGAACAGAAGAAGTACAGCAGACATAGTGCATGAGACTTCCAAGTACCCGCAATGAAAAGTCACTTCAGTCTAGACTATCTTGTTTACCTACGCTCGTAGGATAAAGACCAGACCATGTTAAGCAACTGTAGATACCTATGCCTGTGAATTTGATATTACAATCCACCCCAAACGCCAATGCTTCCTATGCTCCAAAAACACCTGATGATAATCCTGTAATACCCCAACCCTAAAGGCGACTTATCTGCAGACCTACTCCTCTTCCGCGTCTTCGTCCCAAGACTCCTTCTCCCTTTTGATAAGTTCTCCCATGTCCTCCGGCTTGAAGATCGAGCTGCCTGGATTTGAAGACCGAGGCACCTTTACAGTGCTCCTCTCGTCATCAAATACAAGTCCAATGCCCTCAATCCACTTCTTCCGTCTCTCCATGACCGTCTTGGTCATATCGCCAATACCCGGTCTTGCCATCCCAGTAGCACTACCAACAAAGTGACTACCCCCACCAGCTCCACCAGGTCGCTTGTTCTTCTTGCTTTTGCCCATTGTACGTGTACGCTTGAGATATGCTGTTTGGACCTGGCTGTCGAGATCTTCGAGGATGGTAGTGTATTCTTGGTGCGCCATTCGCTCTTTGACAAGATCTTGTAATTTGGCTTTGCGAGCACCATTGATGATAGATTGTTGCTTCAACTCCGCCTGAAGTGCGCGTAGACGCACACCAATTTCATCGTCGTAGTGGGCTTCATAGTCGGGATCAGGATCAGGAGGTAAGAAACCGATGTGGCGGAGTTCTTGCTTGAGTCTTTCGTCAACTTGCGAGTACTCGAGTTTTGGATGACTGGCTTTCTTCCAGGATTCAGAAGCAGAGTCTGTCATGTAAGTGGCTGGAGGAACTGGGGCCGCTTCACCAGGTGCCTGAACAGGATCACTGAGATCGCCATTAGCCTCCCCGTTGACGTTTGCTTCGCCATTTGTAAGTCCATTTACCGTCGGCTTCTCTTCAGACGGCGGCGCGCGATGCTCTGGTCTAAGAGTTGCTAACAATCTTGAGCAGACTGGGCCAGCTGAAATTTGGTCCGTCTCTGCGATGGCATCGTCCAAAGTATCAATGCTGCCACGGCCCTGGTTGGCCGGGAGCTTATCACGGTCATGTAGGGGATTATCCAGTGCCATAGCGCCATCTTCCTCCGCCCACAGGTCGCTATAATGCTTCTTGCCTCGACGAGGCATGACAAATGGAGTGGTACGGTCACCCCTATCGCGGAGAAAGGCGCTGTCTTCTTCGGTGTATGCTCGGAAGTAAGGCTCGAGGTAGGTAGCAAAGGTATTGGCTTGCACTTGGTTTGTAGCTTTCCCATTGCTGAAATCTTTATCGGGGGGTGTCCCAGGGATCAAGTTCTCGAGGTTTGATTCAGGGAAGTAATTAACCGAGAATATCTTGCGCTTTGTATCATCATCCATATCGGGGGTCACGGGTTGGATATCGTATACTGTTGGGTCTGGGAATGTGGTGGGATCGTCGCCAAATGTTTGGAGGTGTGGTATTGCTGGCGCAGGAGGAGGTTGATGCTCGTCGGAGCTGGAATCTTCTTCGTCGACCGCCCGTTCGTCCTTGTCGTCAACATCCATCCCAGTAGCTGCAGGTGTCGCAACAACAGGAGACAAAGATGAGCTGGCAGAATCGTCGCCGGATAATCTGCGAGATGCCTTTCCTAGAGGAGGTATTGGTGAGGAGCGGTCTGATGAGAGTGGCTAATTAGCTTTTCGTCTAAACCCTCGACACATTGAATATATCACCGCAACAACCGCTAGATCATTGCATAAATAATAGTACGAACCTAGATTTGTTCCATCTTGAGGCGCCAAACCATGTGCGCCATGTGTCAATGGTCTTTCTTCTGCGCCAGTGCTTATGTCCTTTCTCCTCTTGAGCTTGTTGGCCCTGTGCCTGCCCCGCTCCTCTTCTTCGGCGGCATCTCTCTTCTTTTTCTCCACGACCTCTTGCTCTTGATTTTGCCTTGCGATGTCATCTTGTCTATCCTTCCTCATCTCCACCATGAGGCGCATTCCTTTGTTACAAATGTCGCCCCGAGTCTCGATGATGGCCATGAGCCGCTTCAATTTGTCGGAAAGGGCTTCCAAGTCTCTGGAGCTGGGGATTGCAAGCGCAACATAGTCGCCAAAGTCAGGCGATGTCGGGAACTTGTCTTTGGGAAGCTCGAGGAGCCCAGTCTCCCCAGACTCGGTGTGGGGAATGATGCTGGGCGTGGTATTGCGACTGCGACTTTGACGCGGGTCTCTGCCCTTCTTGCCGGTGCCTTTCTGGCTAGCAAGGGGGGGCATTGTGGGTGAGGCTGAGGCTGAGGCTGCGGCTGAGGCCGAGGGTGAGTAATGCAGCGCAATACACTATGATTGTCGTGGGTTTTAATTCCCAGGTGTGCATGTCATTCATGTGCATTCACAGTGGAGGCTGCCGTCGTTGAATCTGCTCTGCGTCATAGTGAAGTTACAGTAGAGATGGAGAGAAGAGAGGTTAAGGTTATAGAGTGGAGCTACGGCACAACGCTTGCCGCATAAGCCCTGGCCCTGCAAGGCGATGCAATGGGGACCCATGCAATGCAACGATGCAACACGTGTGACTGACCGTACTGTATCGCCGAGCGGAATGATTTGATTCCGCCGCTTGAATTCATTTCTGGTGTCTGTCAGGTGTCCACTATCCAACGTACAGTAAATGAGAATTTCGTGTTTTATTTCTGTAGTAAGAAATAGTAAGATACTGTACCGGTACTGTGGATGCACGAGAAGATAATTTACTGTACTTGGTACCATACGAGTATTTCTGAAGCAAGAAGACATCCATCTTCCCACCCCCTGTCTCAGACTCTCAGTCCTTAATAAGTCCGTCCGCCCGGCCCGTCCGTCAGAGCGTCAGTGCGTGGAGAAGCGAGGCAAGCAGTGAAGATCTCAGCTTCCCTTCCCACCTGGCCTGCAGACAAGCTTTTCTGACACCCCCCAAGACTCTTGGCATTTGTCCTCTTTCGGTGCCGGCGTCCCTCATCAACGACGCTTTGCACGACGACCACCAAACAGCCTTTTGTACGCATGTTGACCCATAATACGGGCAGAGCAAACGCCCTGCTGCGAGCTGGAAGAAGCTCTGCGCTTTACCGGCCCTTCCAGTGCTAAAGATGTGTGCGTCGTTTTGCTTTCCTTCCGTCCTTCCGTCGTCCTTCTTTGGCCTTGGCATCTGGGCGCCCAGATCTGGTGGATGCACGCACACATTCTTGGCTCCCGCGATAGCTCAATCTCTGTTTCTGTTTTCTTATCCCTACTACTACTTTTATATATACTGTAATGTACTGACTTTGACTCCATCATAGCGGCGAATCAGATAAAGTCTTATGTGTACGTCTTGCCCATCCATCAGCTGAGCCGCATTCTCAACATCAACATCAACATCAATCCACCCAACACGCGACCCATCCAGACCTTCAGATAGCTGACCGTGACCTAGAATACTCTTCCCCAACGAAGAATGGAGTAACACAGCTACAGACGCGCAACTCAATAACATCGTCTCACAAATATCTGTACGTATCTTGTACCTTGCCTGGTTCCACAACGACGCGACTGACCTTCCGAACAGCCCAACCTCTCATTCTATCAGGACCTCCAAGATAAAATCCAAACCCTGTCTACGCAAAATGCCGACCGAGGTGGTACCACGGGTGGATTTCTTTACGTACCCGACCTGGAAGCGCACAGCGAATGCTATAACCTCTCCACCGCATACGTACCAGCCAATGCCACTAGACAAGCCAACCTACCTCCAACAGACTTCACTTTAGTAGCCGTCGCTCCTTGGATCAATGTCAAATGCACCCGAGAATATCTAGGTGCCGCTCGTCAAGACCCAAATCGAGCATTTATATTCTATCTTCCTGACAATGGCACAACCACGCCTCCATCGCCGTCCGATTCAAGTTGGAATCTCCAGGATGGTGGGGCCTGGAAGACGAAGAATCAGTATCCAGTGTATACAATCCCTGGATATTATGGTGACCGGCTGATGCATGCACTGAGTCTTTACTCAGGAAACATGACTAATGTTCCCTACGGCCATCAAATATCAGAGCTTCCCGGTATAGACCCTCGAGACTACGTCCGGGTATACACCGTTATCGACAACTCAAATTCAGTGACTTTGCCCCGATTTTGGGTGTTCTTAGTTCTTGTAATTGCAGTCCTCGTTGCTATTCTGGGATCTACCTCAGCCGCTATGCATCTCATCCAAAGATGGCGGCGGCATTCTCTCCGCCGCCGGGTGGCAAGTGGAGAAGTCAATCTCGAGGCGCTTGGAATTAAACGTCTTGCCGTACCACACAGCCTCATCGATCGACTTCCTCTTTTCATATATAACGACGAGGGCGAAACATCACTCCCACCATCTCCTTTACATAAGAGAAGTCTGACTGCTACCACAACTGAGCAACATATCCCAACAAATTTCTCGGCCGGTACAACTTCCCATTCGGAAGTTCGAGATTATGGGACAGCTGTACCACCGGAATTGATACTAGTTGACGACAGTGCTTCTACTTCAAACTCAATTCTTGTCCATAAGTTCTTGCCATATTCACAACCTACCTGTCATATATGTGTCGATGATTTTGAAGCGGGTGTAACGGAAATCAGGGAACTACCCTGTGGCCATATATTCCACCCAGATTGTATCGACACTTTCTTGGGATCGAGCAGTTCACTCTGTCCCCTATGCAAGCAAAGTATATTGCTTCCTGGCTATTGCCCAACCAGAATAACTAATGCGATGGTTCGTCGTGAACGAAATCTGCGAAGGTTACGGCATAGGATAACACTCGACGACGGAAGTACGAGCGCAGAGTCGAGTACAGTTTGGGATCGGATAAAGAATACAAGTTGGAAGCTGAAGAACAATTCTATGTTTAATCCGCAGCCGAATCAGGAATTGTCGCCGATACCAGAGGCACAGCAAGGGTTCATGACAAACGCTCTACCCACGCCACCTCGAGCTTCAGTCCTTGGTCATGAAATACCACATGGCTCTACACGCCAAGAGGTGGTGGGGCAGAGGATACGAGATATAGCAGCATCTCAGACTCCAATTCAGGACCCTGATGAGGTTAGTGAGCTACGGCAGCATCCAAAATGTGAGTAACAACTTGCTGGGAGCAAAGAAATAGCTGACCATATTCGCAGGGAAGCAAAATCTGTCAAAGGTATTCCCTGGTTTCACGTAATGGTATTGGGGGATAGATGTGGTTCGGTCTTGTAACTAGCATTGCGTTGAGGTTTGGTGTTATGGGCGTTTATACTGGCGAGAAGGTGTGCATCTATTGGAGTCATGAAATGATGAAGGGTAGGAATATAGGATTGTGCAAATATGGCGATACGGTGCATTAGAGGGGTTTCTTGGAGCAGAGGACATTGGTCAACATACCTGTAAATGACTGGCCGGACGTATATATAACGATAGTAATGTTGGATGAAATAGCAAAAGATACCAAACAGTCAAAGAAACTAGGTACTCTTCCATAGCTCGCACAGCTACCTAGGTAGGTACTTATACCTTATTCCCCCACGGCATTGCCAAGAACTGTTACGCCGGCCCAGCCCAGGCCGGGTAGGCTAGATACCACTATCTTATCGCAGAAGCATCAGCTCACAATGCGGGGTAAAAGTAAATAACTTGGGACAACATCGCCAGGTTCAATTGAAGCTATTCGAAGCTGTAACCACTTGTAATTGGTGTTCAGCTTCTCTGACAAGGTCAAGATGCATCTCGTCCCCAAAGAAGTGCGTCCAGCGTAGTATCCCCAATTAAAGACCTCGCTCACAAGTTCACATAGCTAGACAAGCTGGTCATTTCCCAGCTAGGCCTCCTTGCACAGCGACGACTTGCTCGAGGCGTGAAGCTGAATCACTCAGAAGCAGCAGTCAGTATCTGCCAATTCCTCAAGCCCAGTGGTATATCATAGTTAACTCTTGACCTAGGCTCTTATCGCGAACAATCTCCAAGAGGTCTCTCCCCGCCCCCTCATCAGCAGAAAACACCAGACCTAACAGCTGGAAGCTCATCCGCGATGGCAATCACACAGTGGCAGACCTCATGTCAATCGGGGCCACCATACTCGGTCGTCGCCATGTTCTCCCGTCCGTCTGCTCGACTCTCACGGAGATCATGGTCGAAGGCACATTTCCCACGGGAACCTACCTCGTCACAGTCCACCACCCAATTAGCAGTGATGATGGCGATCTTGCGAAAGCTTTATACGGTAGCTTCTTGCCCATACCAGATATAAACGCGTTTGAAATGCCTGCAGCCGAAGAATACGAGGCTACGAAGCAGCCGGGTGCAGTTGTGACGGTTAAGGGGAAGGTGGTGTTGAATGAGGGTAGAAAGAGGATTAGGTTGAAGGTTACAAGCAAAGGAGATCGACCCATCCAGGTATACATTTCAGAGGAACTGGTAAATAACTGCTAAGACTGGCAGATTGGTTCCCATTATCACTTCATCGAGACGAATCCCCAGCTCGAGTTTGACCGCATCAAAGCATACGGATACCGCCTTGACATCGCCGCAGGAACTTCCGTTCGTTTCGAGCCTGGAGATACCAAGACTGTTACACTTGTTGAGATTGGCGGAAATAAAGTTATTCGTGGTGGGAATCACATTGCTACTGGCAAGGTGGATCTTTCGCGTGTCGAGGACATCCTTTCCAATCTTCAACAAGCAGGCTTCGCCCACGTTCCTACTCCTATCGGTGATGCTGCACATATTGATATGTTTGAGATGGACAGAGCTGCTTATTGCACTATGTTTGGCCCTACTACTGGCGATACTGTTAGACTGGGCTTCACGGATCTTTGGGTTAAAGTTGAGAAAGATCTTACTTCTTTCGGTGATGAATGCAAGTTTGGTGGCGGTAAAACTCTACGAGAAGGTATGGGTCAGGCCACTGGAGTATCGGATGAAATTTCATTGGATCTTGTCATTGTAAATGCCTTGATTGTCGATTGGAGTGGTATATATAAAGCAGATATTGGAGTCAAAAACGGTGTCATAGTTGGCATTGGAAAAGCTGGAAATCCAGATGTGATGGACGGTGTGAATCCTAATATGATCGTTGGATCTTGTACGGATGTCATTGCCGGAGAAGGAAAGATAATTACAGCAGGTGGTTTTGATTCTCATATTCATTTCATCTGCCCTCAACAAGTGTATGAAGCAATCTCGTCTGGTATAACCACTATGCTTGGAGGAGGAACCGGCCCTAGGTAGGTGTTGTCAAATCCTCGAAAAGAAACCCAGCTAACACCCCTTCAGTGCTGGCACAAGTGCAACAACTTGCACTCCTGGAAAGAACTACATGCGTCAAATGCTCCAGGCTTGTGATACCCTACCAGTAAATCTTGGAATTACAGGCAAAGGAAATGACAGCAATCCTCTAGCACTCCGAGAGCAAGTAATTGCCGGGGCTTGTGGTCTCAAACTTCACGAAGATTGGGGCACGACTCCTTCAGCTATTGACTCCTGCTTGACAGTCTGTGATGAGTTTGATGTTCAATGTCTCATCCACACTGATACATTGAACGAGTCCGGCTTCGTCGAATCAACCATTGCAGCATTCAAAAACCGTGCAATCCACACATATCACACCGAGGGTGCTGGTGGTGGCCATGCTCCAGATATCATCAGTGTCGTCGAGCACGCTAATGTTCTGCCTTCCTCAACCAATCCAACACGACCATTTACTAGGAATACACTTGACGAACATCTCGACATGTTAATGGTATGCCATCACCTGTCCAAGAATATCCCCGAAGACGTCGCGTTCGCCGAATCCCGTATCCGTGCCGAGACAATCGCCGCCGAAGACGTCCTCCACGATCTCGGCGCCATCAGCATGATGTCTTCGGATTCTCAAGCCATGGGCCGCTGCGGAGAAGTCATTCTCCGGACCTGGAATACAGCTCACAAGAACAAAGTCCAGCGCGGCACCCTAAAGGAGGATGAAGGAACAGGAGCAGACAACTTCCGCGTCAAGAGATATGTCAGCAAATACACCATCAACCCAGCAGTTGCACAGGGCATGGGCCATGTAATTGGAAGTGTCGAAGTAGGCAAACTTGCCGATCTTGTAGTTTGGGACCCGGCTTGGTTTGGTACGAAACCTACAACCGTGATCAAAAGCGGTTTGATCTCTTACGCACAAATGGTAAGGCCCATCCACTCCCTCCCTCCTTCCTTCCTTCCTCCCTTCCGTAACCAAACAACTAACATCAACAGGGCGACCCCAACGCCTCCATCCCAACCGTACAGCCCATAATCTCGCGCCCCATGTTCGCGCCCCTCGTCCCCCAAACCTCCATCCTCTTCGTCTCCCAATCGTCCATCACAAGCGGCACAATCGCTTCCTACGGCCTGAAGAAACGCGTCGAGGCGGTGAAGAACTGCCGGAAGATCGGAAAGGGGGATATGAAGTATAATGATGTGATGCCTAAGATGCAGGTTGACCCGGAGAGCTATAGGGTTGAGGCGGATGGCGTGCACGCTACGTGTGAGGCGGCTACGGCGTTGCCGTTGACGCAGGGGGCGTATGTTTATTGAGGGGAGATGGGATGGGATGAGATGAGATGGGTTATGATTATGATTATGATTGATTGGTTTGTTGATGTCGCTGCTGTTGTTGTATGTAACGAATAATAGTCGGTTCGTCCTTCTTTGCTCGCGTTCGCTCACAGTCGGGGGAAGCGAACGTCACAGAGAAGCGATTGTCACACCACCAAAAAATCGCGATTTTACACTTGAAAACACGTTTTAAACTCTATATAACTCTACCACCTATTAAATGCATAAGCTTATAATTAATACTAGGCAATAACATATAGTAATTAAGCTATATAACTAATTTAAATAAAAATTAAAAGGGTTGCATGGCTTAAAAGTCGCAAAAAGTAGTCTTTCAGGACACTTTTTAGGTGAGGAAGCGCTACAAAATAGGCGTGGAAATAGCTATTTTATAATTTGGTGAGGAAACCCATACAAATTTGAAGTGTGACGTTCGCTTCTCTGTGACATTCGCTTCCCCCGACTGTGAGCGAAGCGAGCAAAGAAGGAAGGACCGACTATTATATGCTTCTATTGCCATATCCGTCCAAACAAAGCCCAGCTTGGGCATTTATAAAAGTCTGAAACAGCTTGCTTAAGCATAGGCTGGAAGGATCTAATGCAACACCGGAACAAAGCAGCAGACACAAGAATAAGGGCATAGTGACAACGGCTCAAGGAACCATTGTAAAGACTCGGAATTGTACAAGTAGTTTCTTTCTATGATATTGGTGGGTATTGTAGCAATAATTGTACAGCTAAAATCTAAATCTACTTGCATGCCAGCAAGAACACCTCAGCACAGTGCAAAAGCCCAGGAGACGCCACCAGACCAGACACCTAACCCAGCCCTCATTATTCGTATGTAACGTCATGTCATGTCTCATAATTCATAGCTTTTACTCTCCCATCACGAGCAATCGTACAGTATAATGCAATCGTATCGTAAGCGTATCAATCCACCCACCTCTGCTCTTCTCTGTCGTAGCCAATGATATCCAGATCAACGTTCAGCGTGCGGAGCATCATAGCCATCGTGAACTCCTGAGAATAGATACCGTAGTCAGTATGGAATGCCTCAGCGGGTAAAAGCAAGATAGATACGCACGTCTTCCTCTCCCGGTCGCTCTCCCGTATCACCAAGCCCCTTTGGCCGCTGCGACTTCTCGTTCTCAGTCTCCTCATCAACATCATACTGAGCATAGAGGTCTTTCTTCGCAGCCTCCCTAGCCTCCGCCTCTGCCTCATCATCATCCGAATCATCGCCATTGCCATTGCCGTTATTCATCTGCTCGTCCTGCTGGTCCCAGGTATTCTGAAACTCCTCTTGCTTCTTCTGCATCTCCTTCCAAGCTCTCGGCCCACCCATCCTGCACACCAACCACAATCAGCACTCGTCCCCGTCCCTCGTAAAATAGAAAGAAAGAAAAAACACAGAGGAAATCCAAGCAAGTCACAAACCTATTAACCTTATCCCTAACCTGCCCAAACAGCTCCTCAGCAGCCTGCCGACTAGCAGCCGTCCACCTACCAATCAACTCGACCAGCTCCCCATCAATCTCAATCTCGACATCCTCTCCCACAGCACTCTTCCTCCGACTCTCCGCCTCGATCTTCCGCGCCTGCTCCGCTACATCCAACCCCTCCTTCACATCCCTCAACTCCCGCTCCAGCTCCCGCTGCCTCCGCAGAAGCGCCGCTACCTCCGGATCCGCATTCAGCGCCGCGGCTTGCACGGGCGAGGAGAATGTCTTCTTGGTCTTGGTGTTGGTGGAGCGGGGGGCGCGGACACGGGATGGCGTTGCGAGGGATGGGGTTGGGAGCGAGAGAGAGATTTTGGGGGTCTTGTCAGCGAGGACAGAGGAGGTGTTTGTAGTGGTGGCGGCGGTGTCGGGTGTATATGTAGATGTGGACGTGGATGTGTCCTTGACGGGGGATTTGAAGGGCGTTTTGAAGGGTGAGCGGAAGGGCTTTGCGAGGATGTGCGAGGCTGCGTCGATGCGGCGGCGTTTGGCGGCTTGGGTTGACATCTTTGATTGTGATGCTGGCCTTGCTTGGAATTGGAATTGGAATTGAGGAAGTGTTAGTGCTGAGGGGTCAGTTATGGATCAATTGGTGGGAGCATTGCATTGTTGTTGGTTGATGTTAAGAGAGGATGGAAATTGGGATTGGCGAGAACGAAAAAGGTTGGTGGCCGAGTTGAGACAAAACAAGCAAAAAAGAGTCCGCCGTACTACCATTAAAATGTCCAATATTTTAGGAATTTTTAGTGAAACCATACTGTAATTTACAATCGCTGTTAACGCTGGCTTTTTACAAACTAAACTACATTTCAGTGACCTACTCCACCAGCCACCCATTGCCCAAATTCCGGTTCTCCAGGCCGTGGGAAAAGCCCTTGATCTCCTCCCTGAGGCTGTTGCACCTGTGCCTGAGCAGCTGGCTGATCTGCCTGCCGTGCCCTCGCTGCGTCCTGTTGCCCCCTATGTGCCTGCCGGTGCAGTTGTCGCCAGTATATGAGAATCGCCAGCGCTGAAACAAGAACAATAATGACCACGCTTTCCAAAAGCCCATCATCAATACCATCATCGTAGAACCCATCCGCATCTCCACCCGGCATTGGATCATTGTCGGGAAGGAAGTTTTCATCATAGTCGGCATCGCCGTAATATGGGTGATCATCTTGAAGAAAGTTGCTGATCCATTCTGATAATGACCACTGCTTCTTGGGCGCTACAAATTGTTAGCATGTGATCTCAATTGTTGAAAAAAGCCATAGCTTACCTGGTTCGTCTTGAATGGAATTAATCCTGCCGTGTGTCAAGGTATTCCAAGCACTCCGGAGTCGCAATTTAAGCAAGCTCAATGTTACAGGCAAATAAGCCTCATCGTTTGTTTCTAGGGCGTGATCATAATATCTCTTCGCAAGGTGAAAGTCTTGATCGAGACCAACTCCATTCTCATGCATCCATCCTAGATTGTACAAAGCTTGAGCGCTTTGATGAAACTCAGAAGCTGAATTATAGCAGGTTGCAGCCTTGTCCATATCAGGCTCTGTTCCAAGTCCATATAGATAGTAATCTCCCATCTTGACCATGGAATCGATATTAGTCTGCTTCGCTGACCTTGTCCAATATATCAGAGCCAGGGCAGCGTTTTGAAGTAGTGTCGGTCGAGGGTTTGACAGAGTCAACCAAGATGGTAAAATCCATTTGGACTTTTGCTGATCGAGAAGATATGCTACATTTGCCTGACCTTTCTCATAGCCTTGTTCAGCTGCGTGCATAAAATCAACAAGGGCTAACTCGGAATTTCCCTCCTCGTATGCTCGGTTGGCTTCAGCGAATGATGAAAGTAGGGGTTCGGCTTTCTCTGCAACGTTCTTATAGTAAGCAGTTGCAAGTCCACAGCTTCGGTCCCGTCCCACCCCTTGGTTGATGAGCTCGGCTAGGTAGTAGTAGGCCTCGATGTGACCATACCGTGCGGCGAGTTCGAAATAGCGATTTGCAACTTGGATATCACTTGGTGTGCCTTGATCCAGGTACAAAGCTCCTAGGCTTACCTGCGCAGGGGCGTAATCTTGCTCTGCGGAGGCCTTGAACAATTCGGTCGCTCTAACTGTGTTCTTCGGGATGCCCAGGCCTTCCAAATTCATCAAACCCAGCCCATATTGAGAGCCCGCGTCGCCGCTCTTAACACCACGCTGAAACCAAATATTCGCCTTCTCGAAGTTCTGAGCAACTCCTTCTCCTCGGAGGGACATACGGCCTAGGTATCCAGCAGCTTTGGTGGCAATCTTCTCCAATCCTGGCTTATCGGCGTCAATTATGCGGCCATCCTTTTGCCAGTACATTTTAGCAACCCTCATAAAATACCACTGTGCACTTTTCAAATTCCGGGCAAGGCCTTTTTGCCCATCGTAATGGATCCGTCCGAGACTGAAGGTTGCCTTAAAATCTCCCTTTCTCGACATCAAATCAAGGTACTCCAGAACATCATCTAGAGCTGCATGGGCATCTGAGCTGGGCGAGGCTTTGTTAGCATTGTTTCCAGCGCTTGAGAAACTGGCCCCTTCGCCATAGACACCACCGTCATCATCCGCCAGTCGATAAGAGTCGGGTACCCATGCCATTCCTCCTGGAGGTCCAGATCTGTACCACTCAATAGCTTTATCCGAAACGTTCTTGTAGTGCTTGACTGCCAAATCGCAGTTTCGTGCTGTCCCAATGCCGCTGTGATGTCGAAATGCCACAGTCATCTCCGATCTTACATTTCCCCCTTGAGCCGCATATGTGTGATAAAGTAGTGCCTTTGCTTGGTCATTCTCAACAGCTCCCCCAATTCCGGTAGCATACATAAACCCAATCATATGTTGCGCCGAGCTATTTCCGTTTAATGTAGCCAGTTGGTGGTATCTCCTGAAGGCTTCTGAATAATCATTCGGGTGTGTGAAATTTCCATAGAAGTTCATCTGGGCAAGAATAAACATGGCGTCCGGATTTTCGACTTGAGCTGCTTCTTCCAACAATCGAACTCCTTCGGCCACTGCTTTTGGGAGAGCCTTGTATCCCGTACTTTCTCCTGGCCCATCTGAAGGCGGACCTTGGATGTATAACCGTGGAAGCGCTGCCAGAACATATTGACCAATTGCCGCTACTATTCCGGAGGGCTTTCGAGAGGGCCGTGGATTTAAACGTTCGTGTCGTCGTAATGTGTAGAGTGCTTTGTCAACTTGCTCTTTGCCTTGAACTCAGTCAGCCAAGTCCTTTCTATGAAGGACTGTCCTTCTCACCATCTATCCTAGTCCTGCCTTCCTCTTGTTCTCGGAGAGGTTGTTGGGGCGTCGGCGATTGCGCAGCTACTGGTAGTGGGCTGCCGTCCGCATTTGTGCTCAACGTCGACTCGTCGTGGAGAGCCTTCGCAGACGTTATAGGAAGGATGATCTGTAATAATACTGTGGCATAAAACAGTTAGCTCTGGGTTGGAAAGACTCCGAATAGCAAGTAGCCTACATATCAATAACGGCAATAGCCGTTTACTTCCGTCTTTCATGTTGTAGAGCTCGGCGCAAAAAGTAATTACTTCGTGCCAGAAGCTGAAGAATAGAAATCGATCATCGTCTCATGCCCCCGTGAAATGACATGTTGGAATAGGCGGGGTGTTGGGAGCCTGGGGAAAGTTGGTACTGTATTTGTAAAGCTTCCACGCTGTTCTTTAGGCGGAGTTGTCGCGTGTCTATAAGCCGAGCTTCCTCTTGGCTTGGTGGCTTCCCTTCCTTCTACGGCCTCATTACAAAGCAACAAGTCAACATCAATTCTAAATTCTTGTCTTCCATGGAATTTTAGTATCTAATCTACGGTAACATCTAACATCTAAGGGTTTGTGGCTTCACGCCTGGGTATAGGATGCTACAATATTTTCTCCATCAAAAGTCCCACAGCTATTTCAATCGCCTCCTCTCCACGCCTTAACTTGTCCGTCTTCGCCAGCCGTTAACACCGTTTTATGCTAGATTTCTATCAGAAATGGAAGTCAATAAGAGCAAGTTATGGAGATACTCACCGAGTCCAAGAAGCAAAACGAGCGTACAATTTCAGAACTATGAGCTCCAACCAAAGTAACCTTCGACTCAGGCGCAAACGTCCAAGGGGAACCGTTCTTCAGCTGAACAAGGTCAAAGCTTTCTCGACTATGAGCTGTGTTAATAGGTGCGCTGTATAATTACTCAGGATGTGAAGTCAACTTACCTATGAGTTCCAACACCAAGTACAGCGCCACCGTCTGGTCTCCTCAAAACATTGGCAACATACTCGCCACCCAGGTTTTCTCTCATATCGCCATAATGTACAGGAGGAGGTTCCTCGACGCCTTCTTCAGGATTCGTCACCAACTCATACATTGAGAACTTCTCGTCGTGTGACAGAGCAAAGATGTTCACGTCGCTGAGGAAGTTGGCGTGGTGTATTGAGTGCCCATGATTGATGGTTTGGTGTATGGCTTCTTCCTCATCTGTGATTGTGATATTGTAGATATTTACCAGACCATCTGTTGAGCCCGAAAGTAATATTTGCGGCCGGCTGGGGTGAAATTGTAGCTGCATGAGAGTTAGCATTTGACTCCAGAGCTGACCTGTGGGCAACAAACTTCTGTGACATCGTCACTATGGCTTTCAACGTATTGAACAACGGGCGATGAAAGATCTCTGGTGTCCCTATCATCATCAGCAACGTAGCTTGATATAATGGCACTGAAGAACCCACCATATCAAAACCGCTGCTTGGTGATTAGTCAATTCTGTCCCTGCTGCAAGACCGTACGGATTTGAGCATGCCAGTGATATTATAGGAGCATTCTGATCTATTATACGTTAGAAAATTGCTTCCCAATGAAAGCATAAGAAAACATTTAAGGCAGCCCAAGCAGTCAGAGCGGCTGTGACTGGCGCGCAAAAGTCAACCTCACGCCTTCCCAATCACTACACAACATGAAAATGAAGGACTGAGAAATGAGTGAAACGTTCAAACAAAGGAAATTCAAAAATCAACTGCTCAGAAAAAATACTCAAAAGCTACTCACCACTCTTAACCACCGCAACCACCCCACCAGTCCTCGGATCCAAAACCTTCACAGACCCATCCCTCCCCGCCGTACACACAACGGCCGCATCCTCCCCTCCCAAAGCCTTCAAACACGTAACATCCGTATTGACTTTCTTGACTGAATTTATCGGCGGTCCATTCAAAGACAGAGGGTCCAGCAGTCTCAAGCTGTCATCTGAAGAAATAGTTGCCACACCACCTGCTACCGGGACGACGTCGTAGATGTATGTATTTTCGGGTGATGAGATGTGGAATGAGTTTACGCTTCCTAGTGTGTACATATTGGGCGGAATGTGCGTACTGTTGTATTGTTTAAAAGACTGTGGGGGTTTTTTCTTTTTTGATAGAAAATATTTTTGGATTCGGCTCGGCCCGTTGAAGAACTTCCCCGCCATCATCATCCCCCCCCTTTTGAATATTTCCGTTTTACGCCAAGGTTCATATGAATTAAACTTGTTCAAGTTCTATAATTCAAATCAACTACTTTTATTTAGAAACCCATCTTACTCTTCACAAAGTACGTTCGGACATGAGAGTGCGTTGGGAGACAGTAAAACTATCCACGAAATAGTTGTTCTAAAAATGTTATAAAGCCAAAGCCTCTATCAATATACGGTCACAGCTATTCATCTGTAGGATGAAGCCTTTGCTCTAACTCGTCAAATGAATGTCTCGGGGCCTTCCACGAATGATCTACCAGAGCTCGAGCCTTACTTCGCACGTGGGAGCAGCTCGAAGCTAATGGGTGAGGTGCTCAGAGCTTGTTGATTCCAAGTAGGAATTCCAAGTCTGTACAAGAATCCCTCCTTCGTAGGTGACGTTTACTGTTTATTACGGCTTGGTAGTACAGTGATGTCTCGACTGATATCCGAGCCCAGATATTCCAGCGTTCAAAATCATCTGCGCTTAAATTAATGAAATCCAAAACGTATTGCACTTGTCGAGGCAGAACAGTACTGTGGTAGAGTAGCCTTCTTCCCGACTTTCGATATTTTGGAAATGGGAATGTTGATACCACAGGTTATTGCTTCATCTACCTTCGGACAGTCACTTGCGGCTGCTAAATGTGGAGAACAACCATGTGGTTTCTAGTTTGTTCTTTGTGCTGTGTACAAGGGAAGTCGCAAGAAATCATACGCATTTGCTGCCCCGAGATCACTTCCAGGTTGCACCCAATGTCACAAATAAGGCTCCACCTTTTAGGGTGGTGGTGACATTGGCATTTTGCCATGGGGTAGTTTGAACACTTTCTCTACAGGAGAGATAATTCAGACAATGTGCAAGATCAATTGGGGTATGGTCAAAGAAACCGAACTCGCCTATTGCAGAATAATGGAGGAACGAGAAGGATTTTTGAGGCAACTCAGTACTCATTGAAGAGTGGCGCAATCCACGATCCTCTAATGAGGCCTCGGACTTCTCTGATAGCTATACAACGAGCTAGATCGCATCCGGCCGAATTCCTTCACACATCTCATGGATAGTGTATTTGCTGTCCAACATTCCACTAAAATATATGCCTGTTGACAGTCATACAGCTTCAACTATACTTGTCGTGCTTATTCTTGACTTTGATAAGCAGTAATGCCTCATGGTAGTCACCCTCCCTACGAGCCTTCTTCAGTTTCCGGACTTCGTCATCCTCCAACCTCCGTCCCACAGCTTCCTCAAGCTCCTTCCTGCTGATCTTTTCTCGTGCCTTCTCCTCTTTGTTGGCTTTCAATTTAGGCTTGAACCGTGCCTGCATCCGTATCCGTAGTGTTGTGTTGAAAGTAATAGTCTCGCCGTCACCACGAACTTCTGGAAGAGCAGTTGTTTTCGAGGAAGTAGGGGGCTTGATCGTTAAGAAAGTCTCGCGCAGAGTTTGTATCTGGAATGTGCCTGGCGTATCGGCTGTCGGTATGCAGTTGAAGGATTCGAGAGGGGACACGGCTTCTGTGCTGGCAGATAATATGCCGTATTTGTCGCAACTTAGGTACCTTGAACACTCATTAGCTTCTGGACACCGGGTAGAATTCTTGGGAACTTACTTTCCATGATGACCTTTAAAACTAAAAGTCTCCGTACCTGCGACTCTATTTGCAACCCAGACCTGCCTAACATCGTGTGGTTCTGCTGTCGCGGGGTCGTTCTCGATGATGTTTTCAAGAGGGCTGGCAAACACCTTGCCATTCGTGTCGCAAGCTATACATGAGGGCGGCTCGGAGGGTAGAACGAATATTATCGGTCCCACGACATCTCCTGAAGCTTCTGCTGTAACCCAGCTATCGTCATCGACCGGAGGCGCATCTTCTTCTGGCTTTGAGATTGTGAGTTCCTTCGATTTCGATCCTGAGCTTTCGCCAAACTTTTCCTCGGTGTCGACGCGCTTTCTCTTCTTCGCTTTCTTGTCGCCCTTGAAAGACAATGGTTTGACCATATTGAGAAGGGGTAGAACCGCGTGGCTTGGTCGTATGATCTGATATCGTAGGAGGGGTGGTGGTCTGGACAGAATCGCTAGCCCGAAAGATGTTATCGCCGATATGGCTGCGGTTTAAAGGGAGCAGCTTCCTCTTTGGTTACACGCCACCTTTTCAAAAGAAATATAGAAATCTCCAAATGTAAATGTCCCAGGGATATTGGATGATCAATTGCTTTTCAGGCTCATTCATATTTCAAGTTAACAATGTCTTCAGGTGCAGTCACAGTCAGTCTTGAGGACTTGAAGAACGGTATTTGCTATTTCCTCTTTAGTCCACATGATCCAACGCACCCCCGCTAAAACCCGTGGATAGGCAATGTCTCTTTCTCAACTTTAGAAGAGGCATTTGGCCCTGAGTCTTTAGGGGTGATCATTGTCAAAGATGTTCCCTCTGAGTTTATTCAATTACGCCACCGGCTGCTTTCATATTCTTCATATCTTGGGAACCTCCCGCAATTCAGACTTGGTCAGTGGTGCCACTTCAAATCTTTGTACCCAGACTTACACCAAGCAGAGAAAATCGAGAATCCTGCAGCCAAATATCTAACTGGCTGGTCTCGTGGTAAAGAAACCCTCAAGAATGGTCAAGTTGATACCCTCAAAGGCTCATTCTATGCAAACTGTGCCTTCTATGTGGATCCCTCCCTCTCATGTGCCAAACCCACAGCAGACTTCTCGACCGAGAACTTCCCAGAGTATCTAAGTCCCAACCTATGGCCTGGTGATACTACTATTCCAGGCTTCAAAGAAACCTTTGAGGATCTCTGTCGTCTCATTATCGACACCGGGGTACTGGTTGCTAGAGCATGTGACAGATACGCTGAGAAAGAGATCCCAGAATACAAGCCTGGATATCTGGAACATGTTGTCAGAACATCAACGACGACAAAGGCTCGATTACTCCATTACTTTCCCGCAGATCCCAAGGCGGCGGAGGACAAGAAAGAGGAGAATGATGATGATTGGTGCGCAACTCATTTGGATCACGGGTGTCTCACGGGCTTGACCTCTGCTATGTTCATCAATGAGACGAGACAAATTCCTTCGATTCCGGTATAGAAATCCTACTATCAATAGTCGCAAGTCCGAGGCAGTTTAGAATGAATGCATCACTAACTTTGACACATCCAGATGGGCTACGGCTACAACCCCCGCTACCTGCCAAGCCTGGGCGAGCTCCCATCATCCCCAGACCCAACAGCAGGACTCTACATCCAATCTCGCAGTGGGGAGACAGTCCAAGTGAAGATCCCCCGTGACTGCATCGCCTTCCAAACCGGCGAAGCGCTCGAACGGATCACCAGAGGCAAATTCAAAGCCGTACCTCACTTTGTCAGGGGTGTACGACCTGGTGTTGCTGATGGAGAAAATGAAGGTGGTAGGATTGCCAGAAATACGTTGGCGGTGTTCACGCAGCCTAATTTGGAGGAGATTGTGGATTCCGAGCAGGGGATTACGTTTGGGGAGTTTGCGAGGGGCATTGTGGAGAAGAATACTGCGAAGTGAGGTAGATGAGTCTTGATATATTGTGCTCTTGATGAATGAAACATGACACTCAGTCCATCAAGACGGAAGTATGATTTCAGCCTTCTTATGTTCATAAATATGTCGTAAGAATATTACCCGTTATCACTAAGTTCAAGTTGAGGGCAGTCTCTTAAGTAGATCTAATCTCACTTCAAGAGCTGACTTCGCACCAGGGACACTTTAGACTAGGTCTTGAAAGAAGTCCCATCTCCCTCCTTGGTATTATCCATCTCATCCAGCAGCGTCTTCAAATGCGCACGTATAATCTTCAAGAGACACCAGGATCTCCACCTCAAAAGGAATCGACCGCTTCTTAAAAGCCGCTTCGGCATCCTCACCCTCTCTTTCACTCTCCTCCGCTCCTGTCGCCTTCGCCTTCGGCTCAACAGCATCTTCACGTGTCACCGAACAGGAGTCTGTCTCCGCTTCCTCAAAATCTCCCACCGCACAACGGGCAATCGTGATTAAAGCAGTATTTGCGAAACTGCGGTTAAAATGACTAGGAAGCCGAGCTTTAATTTGAAAAATGATACCGGGACAATACAAAACAACTGAAGATAATGCTATTCAGGAACTGCTTGACGAAAAGAGAAACTTCATATGAACCCCCTACTTAGAGGCAACCACCAAGCACCAGGCCTGCCACCTGAAACACGCCGTTCGCAAATTGAAGGTTCTACCTACCCTACCTTACTCGTACATTGACTGGACTCTCATTCCGTGGGGTAGCAGCACTTGGTTTGATCGCTATTGAATGATGGCAAACGCCCTCCTCCATACTCTGAAATGAGATGGCGGCTGCAAAGTACTTGTACTCGTACGTGCTTCATCTCCACAAAGCTTATACTTCGTCATTAATGCTCCGGAAAACAAGCGTGACGAAGTAGAGGGAAAGAAGGGGCTTAAAGATAAGAAAAGCATAATCCAGTCTATTTTCGGCTCATCCACCCCACCCCCAGCTTTCAACCAATCAATCAGACCGTTTAGGCTCGCTCATGCCGACTTTCTATCCACACCATACTTTATATATATTTCAATGATATTAATAGAATTTATTCTATACTAGGTTATACTTCTATAAAGCTTTAGTATTTATTTGAAAGCAGCCTGGAGTCGTAACTTCTATAGTGTATTACGTCCCCCTCCACTTAAAATCGCGAACTACACACGTTGGAAGGTCTAGGTCCAATCTGTCGCATAATAACGGCACGTGTAAGAGCGATACGAGCGATTAGAACCGTATTTACAAGACTCTTATGCGCGTAAGATTAAGGTGGATAGGGCCAGAATACGGTATTTTTATGCTTCCAGATGACTCGTTTCTCGTTCCCTTGCAGCATGCAAGATTTAGCAGGAAGCGAGGCGTAGTCCGCCCTCCACATTCCGTAAACTCGGCAATTCGTTTGCAGGTACGGAGCATGCATCGCATCCGCCTTCCTCTTGGAATGTGTCTATTTTAACCTACAAAAAAGCTTGTTTACGGTACCTCCGTACGGCGTATACAAACAAACGCGAGGCGGGACCACACACTAGAAGAGACAGAGTTCAATACAGTATTCTTCAAGTCCTGCGCTTATAGTCTTGTATGATTCGCCTACTCCGGAGTACAGTAGACGATGAGCCGCTTTCCAATTCCTTGCTCGTCCTCGTCCACCAGATCTGCTATACTCCGTAGATCGCCAGGGGTTTGGTTCACTGCATTCAGGGAATCGGGGAGCAGTCGCCCACCTGAGCTAGCCGCCCGCCACTACTGTATGATTCTGTATCGCAAGTAAACAAGTAAACCGGAGCCCTAAGCCCCTGCAGTAGTGGATCGTCGTGAGGCACCATTTCAGCCCTTTCAGCCATTTAGGGCGCCGGCAGGTCTGCTCAGCGTTTCGAAATCTGGGCTGTGCTGGCATTATGGTTGGCGGTATTCTGCCAGTGGATGGTTACTGGTGCTAAATGTCCCACTGAGACGCGCCCCAGCCACGGCGGGAAAGGCAATTGGCTGAATCGGCGCGTTTTCTCCATATCTATTCTTGAAGGGGTTCGCTTGGTGCGAAAGTCAAGCAAAAACCATCGTGATCGTGGCAGCCAGGTCGTCCACTAACAGTTATTAAATCCCCCCATAGGTCTCCAGCCAATGCAAGTGCAGCACGTCAAGCTTGATCTTGTTTGCATTGACCTCATAAGCTCATATCCACTGATCATCCTTCTTTCATCATCCGAAGCTAGCAGCTACTCTGATCTTCCCCGATATCTTGGAACATCCCTTACGGAGTATCTCGTTTAGGCCTTAGTCTATCTGGGTGATGCGACTAGAACTCGATATACATACCCAATTGATCCTCCTCTGCCTCCTTCCTTCCTTCAGCAGCATCGCTCTTCACTACGCTCATTTTCGCCGAAATAATTCTTAATTCAACATGTTGCTCAAGAACACCCTCGCTGCTGTTTTGCTAGCTGGTGCCGCGACTGCTGCCCCCTCAACTCCGTGAGTCACATATCTTAAGACTGCAAGTTTGCCCATTGCTCATTGCTCCACAGAAACACACTCTCTAAACGTTCCGTCGATTTCTCATGGGGAAGTGAAAAAGTGAGAGGACTAAATATCGGTGGATGGCTCATATTGGAACCGTTCATCAGTAAGAATTCCTCGTGCTTACGATTTAGTATGGCGAAGGAACTAATTGCTCACCTCTTTCAGCTCCATCTATCTTTCAGAACCTCAACCAATCCCTAGGCATCGTGGATGAGTTTACTCTTACAGGAAAATTGGGTACGGATGCAGCCTACAACATCCTCAAACCTCATTGGGACAGCTGGGTTACATTTGCGGACTTCCAAAAGATTGCCAATGCAGGCTTCAACACCGTAAGGATTCCCATCGGATATTGGGCGTATGGCAACTTGGAGAATGGCGAGACATTCACGCCGGGCGCTGCGCCATATATCGATGCTGCGATAGACTGGGCCAGAGGTACTGGCTTGAAGGTTTGGATTGATTTGCACGGAGCTCCTGGTTCGCAAAACGGCTTCGACAACAGTGGTCAAAGACTGGACAAGCCGACATGGCAATCGGGAGACTCGGTGACTCAGACCCTTTCTGTTCTCCAGACAATCACGAACAAGTACGCGCAAACGCAATACCAGGACGTTGTAGTCGCAATTGAGCTCCTCAACGAACCCTTGAGCTCGGAACTCAACTTTGACGAGCTCAAAGACTTCTATCGTAACGGGTTTAACCAAGTCCGTGATGTCAGTGATACTACTGTCATGATTCACGATGGCTTTGTTACGCCAAGTACCTACAATGGGTTCCTCTCCACGTCAGACAACAATTCCCAAAATGGTAAGGATTAGGCATATACCCATACAGAGTTATACAGCTAATGAAATCTTAGTCGTTGTGGATCACCATGAGTACCAAGTATTTTCCAACGAGTTCGTAGCCATGCAGAACTGGCAACACAGACAGCTGGTTTGCAACAACGTAGCCAGCTATGCTTCCGGAACCGACAAATGGGTCGTCGTGGGAGAATGGACCGCCGCAGAAACTGATTGCGCGCCGGCTCTAAATGGATATAACATCGGTTCGAGATACGATGGCACATATCCTAATTCTACATACGTTGGGTCTTGCGCGGACAAGAACAACATCGCCAACTGGGACGACGATATGAGGGGCGATACCAAAGGCTACATCGAGGCCCAGATTTCAGCCTTCGAGAGCCATACTCAGGGATGGGTTTTCTGGAACTTCAAGACCGAAACTGCTCAAGAGTGGGACGCGTTTGCTCTGTTGGACGCGGGTATTTTCCCTCAGCCGTTGACCAGCCAGGACTATGGTTCCATTTGTTCTTGAGATACAATATCAATTCGGGGTTTGAGATAGATCATAAGAGGGGTTTACATAGAAGGATCTTGGGGCACATACTTTTTACGACATTCATTCATTATACATAGAGGATAGGAGGATTAGACATTCCGATGGGACATACCGGTTTAAATATACCCAAGGGATGAATAGGCAGTCATAGCTAATGACTTAGTGCTGTAAAAAAGACGGATTCACTCATACTTTTCAATTCTTGCTTTGGTATGAGACGCGTCTGATTCGGAGTTCAACATAGGAATTGTGACTAAGAGCTTTCGGGGAAGAAAAGAGGCCCCGTGCTGGACCCAAGAGCGGCACTCATTTATCTGTGACTTTTCCCGGCTAATACTAAAGATCCAATGCCGCTTTTTGCTACCCAGGAGGGAGGTTAGGTCTTGGCAGCTGATTAAGGTTTTGAATGTCTCACATCCGAGCATAACATAACCTCCCTTCTCACAACTTTCACCTCTTCAAACTCACAGTGACCGCTATGGGTGTTTGTTTAATTGTTTAACCCATGCTCTGGTGAAGCAATATGATTGTTAAGTCTTGGTGTTCTGCAAATGTGTGCCCTTCAGGCTGATACCTCATCAAAGCCTAGTCAGGATGATGTCTTGTTGCTTTTTTCATGGTCAAGCTGCAATCGCAACAGCCTTCATTTAAAATATTCGTAGTTGTTTTGAAGAATTGCTGGCTCCTAGTAGTAACATCGCATTTCACGTTCTTGTTCGCCAGGTGCATGTGGAAGCTCCACAGTTGGGATCTTCAACTGAAAGCTGAATACAAGTAAAGGTCTTTTCAATCATTTCATGCCAATTTGTTGACTTTTTACATTTGCAAACTATTTCTTTTAAAGACTTTGTACACACGAGCATGCGTATGTAAAGAGAGTCAGAGTTGATGCTCGCAATGGCTTATTTCGTTGCCTGTATTCAGCATCCTTGATTGAGCTCTTGCCTGCCCCTTTCTAATTTCGCAGCTCAATGATTGAAACATGTTGGCAAGCCTTCGATCAAGTTCTGCGTTCTAAGGTAAGCGCCTTAGCTAGAGACACTTTGCAGCCTTTCCCATGTCCTTCCAAATGTTCGATATCTTTGCTAACAACATGCAGACTTTGACCATGTCTAATCAAACAGGTACCATAGGCCATAATCACAGACATGTAATGTCACTTGGTTGTCTGTAATTCCGTGCCTCAAAGGTCGTTAATAGCTGTTGCTCATGCCTTTTGAATCTTCAAAGCGGAAGTTGGAAGTGGCTATCATCTGGCAAGTGGCACGTGAGGAGATAAAACTGTCAAAAATCTGGTATAGATGTATAGATGTCAAAACTTACCGTCACATTGAATCTAGCATAGGGAAATATGTCTAGAGTGTCTCAAAGTAGACTAACAAAAATTCACAAATGCAAAAACCTTGGCGGTCCACTTACACACTTGAGGCGAACATATATCCTGACCTTCACCCTGCCATCCTACAATTCTTTTATATTTTGGGGAACCGTGGCACGCAGTGTTTCGCATCGACGGCAAATACGGAGTGTTGACAAGAAACATCGACGAGAAGCATTGAAGAGGGTAGTAGCTACCTATCCACTACCACCGAAAGAAACTCGGCTATGCCTTCCTCAACTCCACAGCGCAGTCCCCAATATACAACGCCCCTCTTGGATGTCACCAATGCACACAGCAAGGCTCGCCCCATCCGGCCTACAGCCAACAGTGGAAGGTCTCCTCTTAGGGGAGTTACTCCGGCGAAGAATCTTCGACCTGTTGGAAGAGTATATTCAAGACCTTCCCCTGAAGGAGTTCCTACAATTCAGGAGCTTCGACTTAGGCTTGTTCAAGGTCGCAAGTCGAACCTACCAAAAGGCAACACCACTCCTGGACGAAAATCCGGTCAAGATACTGTGAAGCCTCTTGGCTCTCGGGCTTCTCCGCGTTCAAAGCCTTTGACACCCACAAGACTTCGCTTTTCTCAAATCATTGAATCTGATGTCGATGTCGATGTAGCTGTCTCTCCGACATTCACTGGCAATGAATCGCCCACTGTGAGTGAATGATTGACCAACCCAGTCCGCTTTGTTGCTTGAGAGAGAGGCAGAAGTTCATTATCAATCATTATCTATTGATAGTACATACCAAAGCTAACCAAAACAGGTGAATCAAGGTCAAAATGCGGGAAAGGGTGATTTAGTCTCGCCAAACAGCAAGCCTCTTCCAGAAAAACCACTTCTGCTAGATATCGACGAGCCTGAAGAACCCGAGTATCGTGGAATCATGGGTATGCTCTCTCTTCCACAATCTCCTTCAGACGGAAGAAGCTAACTGGTGTAGATGCTAATGATGTCAATATGAAGAACGTCACCTTTGCTACTCTGACTCCAGAGGTCGCGGTCGACATGTCCCCCATTACTTCTTCAAACAACATTCAATGTGATGTGCATCCCGAAGCACAAGACGCTTCTCCTCCCTATTCGGCTTCTTCGTCTACCTTGTGCTCAACTCCTCGCCCTACGGATGGTCCTTCGCCCATTTCCGGCCACACAAGAACCATCAGTAACGGCAGTCTTACACCTCGCAATATCGTACGCAAGGCCAATCATCCCGATCTACGCAATTCCGTTGATCTAAGCCAACAGTTCCAACTCCTTGCGCCTCCGCCCATCTCAGAATCGCTCGGGAGGCAACCAAGAAAGCAAAGAAGCAACCGATCTAACAATACGAGCACTCCCAATCGTCCAACAGTTGCTGCTAATAAGAGTGTTGCGCGTGCAGCAAGCTTCAATTCCAATGGCGCACCAAGCCCTCAATTGGAACCGGATGATCAAGTCCGCCGCTTGTCAAGATACGGAGTTGGTCTCACGATGAAGGTGTCTGTTGAAGCAAACCACGCCATCTATGGCAAATCTCCTACCAACGTGGGTCCAAACTCTAGGGCCATTACCAACAGATCTCCCAGCGGCCTGGGTCAAAACACAAGAGCCCACGCAAAGACTCGCAGCAAACAAATTGCCCAGCGCGAGCTTGTCCTTAATCTGTGTAATCCTGACTGCGATGTCCCAGAGCCGGCAGATGAGAGAAATGCTGGAAACAAGAATGGAGCGCCTCATCCATCCCAAGAGTATGGATTTCCACTTCGCAAATCTTCTCTACCGCCCTCGTCCAACAAATCACCAAAGACAGCTGCCCCACGCAAGAATCGACAACCTTTCGGTTCCCGACTTGCTCGCCCAACAGCTGCTAGCGCTGCTCGTGAGACTGAAGGCAAAAAGAGAGTCGCCAATGGAAAAGCTGCTCGACTAAGCGACCAGTCTGAGCAATCCGATAAGTCGGCATTGATCAAGCGTACCAGTGGTGGTTTCCGAAGCCGTTTCACCTCATTCCTTCCCGGCCTGCGCAGGTCAAGTGAGCAACAACGTTATAATGCAGTCTTAGATAATATGCCCAGTCCACCGTCAATCCTGCGGGACCCTCATACTGCTTATCAAGGTCACGCTACTGATAAATACACTGATATGAGCTGCACCTCCCCCGGCGTCTCTCTTGTCCATCTAGAGGTGCCCTCAGCCAATACTGCCGATGAACTCGACCGAGCCAAGTCCCGGACAGGTGCCAGTACCCCCAACCCTTCCACCAGCCTCCCAGCTCATCGCCACGGTGCCCACGATACCCCACCACAGTCCAGAGCAGGATTTGCCGGTCTCCATAGTGAGGTCAGCGCGCCTTTCGACCACGATGCAGTTGGTGAGCATATCGACCGCTGTGTCCGGGACGCTGAAAGCCACCTATACCGGATCTTGGAGGTCAGCCAGGCCATCGAAGACCGGGACACGAAAGGCAACGCCATCAAGATCGCAGAGTGTCTTGGCGAAGCAATCCAGTCGGCGCGCGATCTCCGCATGGCTTCGATCGCGGCTGCGACTTCTAATGCGAAGCTTGCTATGATGACTGATAGGCTGAGTCTTGCGGCTGTTACGACTGTTGAGAACTTTGGTCGCAATTAGCTAGACTGGATGGGATGGGAAACGTTGGGTTTCGTGTATACTGGTTTGGAGGGGAAATGTCCTAGGGTGCGGTGCTGGATACTTGAGTTTTCGTCCGTGGTTGCTTTGATTGTGGATGGGATGTCCCGCCTTTTCCTGCTCCGTTGGGGGAGTTGTTATCAGAAGTCTCGAGTGTTCTTGGGCATAGTCATACTCGTAGTTGAATCAATCAAGTTGCGTATCTGCATGTGTGTTTTATATCTCGTTAACCGACCGGCGTATTAGCATCGTAAAAAGCTGGGTTTGGGGATAGAGCCCAGGAGCGTAGAAGCTGTCTTAAAAGCTTCGCGGTGGATAGGAAAAGCAGCACCAGCTAGGTTATAATGTGCCAGGTGGCGTGGGACATTAAAAGTCGACGAGGCCTAAATACTATAGGAGATGTAGGAGATATAAACTCCTGAACAGCTCTAGGCTTCTCAGCTCCCACAGAGGAAAATCTCCTTTTTGTATGAGGATAAGCTCCCCTCTTGCCTTTTCCAGGTAGTCCGCAGGTGAGCATTTATCTAAGAATCACGTTCTCATCTTTGAGTGGAATCCCAAACACTACTTCATGTTCCCATCCCCTGGAGTCAAACAAACAGCAAGGACGAAGACTCTCCAATGGATACTCTTGACTCAATAGTACTGATACTACCATCGAGAAAGGCATGTCGTTGTATCGCGTCTCTGACTTCAAAGACGGGTATAACAAACATAGCGGCTACTTCCAGCGAACGAGCTGCATTGGATACGTCTGCCCATCCATTATATCTGCTCAGCAGTTGGGTAACACCACACCCCGTGTTTGGAAAACCTGTGCTCTGCTTATGTACCACTTGCACTACATAGGTACATGTTAATACCAACACTAGAAGTACTCCCAGGCAAAGAACGTACGAAATAATCAAGAAGTAACACAAGCTATAACATCACCCAACTATGGGCCCAGTTCTCATTATCGAACCAGAGAAATCGGCTGTCATTGATGTAACGAGGACCTGAGTGAAAGGAGCGTACAGTATTCGTCGTGCAGAAAAGCGCCTTCTACCCCTCTTACCAGCTACCATAGCACATATACCCAAGGAAGAGCGTTATAGTAGAAGGTAATGGCAATGGCACGGCATATCGCATTTCTTCAAGAATCAATATACCCCATGCCTTTGACAAAGCGGCTGGCTCGAACACATCGACCGCAACGGATGTTGAAAGGAAGCGAGATGGATGGTAAATTTAGGAGTAAAGAGGGGAACACGACACGTCAAACGAACCCCCTGCAAGTGCAAAAGGTGGATTTTTTATGGATTTCTGGTCCGTGAGTACCGTACTGTACTCAAAAACGTCCATTCTATACTGGTGATACAAGAATGGTAAATCGTACACGGCTCGGCAACGACATAGCAACGAATGATTTGCGTGGAAGGGACGGGGTTCGTCCGACGTGTCCCCCCTTTAGCTACTGTGGCAAGGCAAGGTTCAAGGTTCTCCGCAACGGAATCTCCCAATGCGGCTTCTGGGGACGCGACCCGCGCCGGTATTCGAGCCAATCGCATCTTCGATTTCACAGGAGGAGATAAATTGGCGGTCTCTGCCCTTAGAAGTGATGAGGGGAGTCATGTATATATGTCTCCCAGTATAGGTCCAACCGGTACCAAAACTCGCAAAGAGTACTTGAACGGTGTACTTTTCTGGAATTTGCGGGGTCTTTAACAGGTCATATTCTAGACCAGGCGCCGGCATTCGAAAGTTCGAGCTAATCGAGCCGCAAAGAGGGGAGTTTCAAGTGTGCTAATAAAGATGATCTGGAGGTCTGTGCTATTAGGCGAGGTGATAAGGAGAGTCTAATACTCGTAGATATCGCCTAGTATAACCGGCACTGAGGCTCGCAAAGAGTACTTGAACGGTGTACTTTTTTGACCACCTACCGGACGGCGAAATACCGGTAGTACAGTAGGACCGAGGACGTTCTTCAAACTTCAAAGCTCGTAACAATTTTAAAACTTCTACTACAACTAATATTAAATCAATCTTCTAATTAACTAGACTAAACAGATTATTTAGAACAATCTAGTTTCCTCTAAACTAAATTTAAAGGGTGTTGTTATGATACTTTAATTTCTTAAAAATCCCACCAGAAATAGTAGCGCAGTTTAGTCTAAACACTCGCCTAAGATTACGCTAGGAGACGCTAGTACCATACCATGCCCCATAGTCCGTGCGCCGTGAGATTGATTGCCCGCGGGCATATCTCTATATCTACGCGATTCTAAGCACTTTCGAATAAATTCTAATTGTGTTATTATGGTTATATTTCAATGCGCAAAATGGAGGCTTGTTTGTAGGGTTTGGAACGATTCTGTGGCACCCAGCGAACTCGTATGATGAATTTGTGTATTGAAGAAAGTTGCAAAATACCGAGGCAGGGTTTGACTACGAGGTCCTAGGTACGGGACCGAGCGGCGGCGGAAGATGGCAGTTCGCATGTGAAGTGGAAATTGGCAATATATTTATACTTTTCTACTCGTAGATATTCGTGTAGCTGTTGCGAAAGTGGTTGCGTGCCCCTGCTGCGATCCCCTACCTGTTCGTCCCACCTTCCCCACCACCCCACATTACCCCACAAGTCACAGACCAGATAGTAGATACAAGATCGCAGATGCAGGTGCAGATGCTTATTGTGTTCGAGAACATCATTGCCGTGATTGGAAGCTCTCCGTCTGTACTTGGTAGGCTAAGCTCTAGCTGCCCGCGCTCATTCTTCTTTGGGGTGTAGGAGAGTCGGTTGATACCTAGGTACGGCCTAGGGTGAAAGATTCCGCTTCTTCCTGAGGAACGTCCATTATGGAGTCATGTCGACCAATCGACCCCCTCCTAAACGGGTTGCGTCTTGTAGGTACTTGCTCAAACTGGTAGGCATTGGGCAAATTTAAGGCTTTGTACCTGGTGTACTACCGGGAAGAATCAGAAATCAATCGGTGATAATCCCATTTTAGGCTCTGCAGTACCGGTGAAGAATGAGAGATTAATCGGGGGGTGACAATCCCGAATACGTTCTTCGTGGTCACCTGTGCACTGATGACCTTTCTGGCCGAGGAGGCACATGATAATACCCACCTTTAAGTCTTGCGATGCTTCACGTTGATGTTTTGATCGCAGGAGTAAATAGAGGGGAGCGTGGTATATAGGTGCTCGGTTTCCACGCCTCGAATTCAGCAGCACAATCAACTTCAATACTTGCCTTCGTTTCCAACCAGTTTGAAATCACAATGAAGCTCTTTGGCTTGCTTCTAGGTCTTCTCCCACTCGTGCTTGCTGTTCCCGCCAAACGAGATAGTGCGCCCACAGTCGCCATTCCTTCTCCTGCTGCGACCATTATTGGATCAACTTCGTCATCGGTAGATAGTTTTGAAGGCGTACCGTTCGCTCAGCCTCCGACGGGATCTCTGCGCCTGAAGCCGCCACAGGCTCTTACTTCGCTTGGAACGGTCACGGCGACGGATTCACCCACGGCATGCCCGCAGCTCTACTTTGGCGATAATCTGAACTCGAGCGACTGGCCCGCCGGGGTTCTTGGAACTCTTTTGAATACCCCATTATTCCAGAATGTGACCAATGCTGGTGAAGACTGTCTGACGGTCAATATTTACCGGCCAGCTGGAACTACGGACACCTCAAACTTGCCGGTACTGTTCTGGATCTTTGGTGGTGCCTTCGAACTTGGAAGTACTCAAATGTATAACGGGGCATCGCTGGTTACAAACTCGGTAACAGCGGGAAAGCCGATTGTATTCGTAGCTGTGAACTATCGACTTGGTGGATTTGGCTTCCTTGGTGGCTCTGAAATATTGGCGGATGGTTCATCAAACCTGGGATTGCTAGATCAAAGATTGGGTATGCAATGGGTTCAAGACAACATTGCGAGCTTTGGCGGAGGTGAGAACTTTCCAATCTTGAATTAATCTCCAGACTTTCAGGGAATGTCGGCTGAAATTCCTAGATCCAACCCAAGTGACAATTTGGGGCGAATCAGCTGGAGCAATATCCGTGCTGGACCACATGATTTTGTACGACGGAGACAATACGTACAATGGAAAGCCTCTTTTCCGAGCAGGGATCATGGATTCTGGCAGCGTCATTCCCGCAGACCCAGTTGATTGTCCAAAGGCACAAAATATATACGATACCGTCGTGAAGACAGCCGGATGCTCAGGAGCAAACTCAACGTTAGACTGCCTCCGAGGTGTAGACTACGAAACCTTTCTGGGGGCGACGAACTCAGTCCCTAGTTTCCTTTCATACACCTCGATTGAATTATCTTATCTGCCTCGCCCGGATGGAAAGGTTTTGACACTATCCCCTGAGTTATTGATTAAAAACGGGACATATGCCAAAGTTCCCTTTATTATTGGAGATCAGGAAGACGAAGGAGTATGTTAGCCTGAACCTCTTCAGAAACAATACTAACTCGAGCAGACACTCTTTTCCCTTTTCCAATCAAACATAAGTACCACCGCGGAACTCATCACTTATTTATCGACTGTGTACTTCCAAGATGCAACGGTCGACCAGGTCACGACACTTGTTGGCACTTATCCCGATGATCCGTCCGATGGATCGCCATTCAGGACCGGTATCCTCAACAATTGGTATCCCCAATACAAACGCCTTGCAGCGATTCTGGGAGACCTGACGTTTACGTTAAGTCGCCGTGCCTTCTTAAACTACACCAGCACGTTGGCCAGCGAAGTTCCATCCTGGTCCTACTTGGCATCGTACGACTATGGCACACCTGTGCTGGGAACTTTCCACGTGGGAGACATTCTCCAGGTGTTCTACGGGATACTTCCTAATTATGCCTCAGCTTGTAAGTTTTAAATACCCGCTCTGGTGAACCATTGACTGATTTTTGTGAAGCTATCCACAGCTACTACTTGTCGTTTGTCTATACGATGAATCCAAACAATGGATCAAACTATACGGAGTGGCCTCAGTGGAACGATGGCCAGCAACTAATGCAATTTAATTCTGGGGATTCAGCACTGTTGGCTGATGACTTTAGACCTGAACCCTATGAGTTCCTTGTTGCAAACCAGGAAAGTCTTCATGTATGAGTTAAAACGTATGGAAATAGGGGGGTCGAATCGCACGTTCCTGGTGTTCTGCGCTTACACAATAAGGTGTATTTTCTAGCTTGATAGAGGCTAGCTGTAAATATTTATATTCAAACTTTTCGGTTCGTATAGTCTATCTTAAAGTTAGGTGAGGATAATCCTATGCGGGGGTAATCTTCTAAGGAAGTGATATTATAGTGGGATATCACCTTTAGATTTATAAGTAAATTAACTATAAAAGGTAATCCGACTGAATATTAGTATATATAAGCGTAGTTTCATTGCTCTACGAGTAGAGGCAATGCAAGTAATCTATTATAACCCTTATTATATTTATTACGCTTAATACCTTAATATAGAAGTGATAAGCAATTAAACCTATTCTGGCAGTTCCGAATATAAGCGTACTGTAGAATGTGCGATTCGACCCCATGAAATGATGTCTGGATACCCCACCCCCACCTTAAAATATCCTCGAACTACTAGTAGCGAGTTTGAAAAGGGGGCTGTCTAGCTACTGCAAAGCTAGATATTAGACAATCGAGTGCCATAGGGGGGAAGCATAGATACCTAGGTATTAGAAGAGGATCCATAGTCTTTGATACTCCGAGTAGTATTATATAACCTACCTTACTGAGGCTATTCAGCGCAGAGTCCTGAGTGGCAACATATTACTAATGTCAAATATTACATGATGAAGAACGGCTTCGGCATCCGGTAGGCTCGGCATGACGTCACTGAGGCCAAATGTTTAAAATCTGTATTTAAACATCTTAACCTGCAGCGATGGTCGTGTAGAGAATTTAGGAAATGTATATGACCAATCAAAGCGAACAAAAGACACATTAAAGCACACCATTCATCAATCATCATACCGAATATCCCATCACGTGGTCGGTATCACCGAGAGCAGCTGACATTGAGAGGCAACAGTGTAACTTGTGACCTACTCAGCCGCACTTCTATCTGTTTCTCCTCTCCTCTCCTCTTGACCAACCCTTCACTTGACACACTCTTGGCAACACCATTCTGATTCATATTATCGCCTTTGCCTTACAATACCTCCTTCAAAACACATTTGATTCCCCTTGGAAAATACCTTGGCGATAACCTCACTCAACTCCGCACTCAGCAAACAACATGGTTCTCCTCGGCGGCTTAGAAGTGGTAGCCGCCGGCTACTTAATCCACAAACACCAGAAAAACAAGAAGGAAAGGGAGAGGATCGAGGATGAGAGACTCTATCTCGAAGAGGAAGAACATCGCCACCGACCCAGCAACCACCACCGGCGCCATCGCTCGCACAGCAGGAGACGGCACTCGAAAGACCGCCCACACTCTCACGACGGCCGGTACGGACACGGGCACGGGCACGAAACCTCCAAGCCAAAACCCGTCTCTGTTCCTCTCCCTGTCCCTATGCCCGCCGCGCAATCAATGCATCAAGCTCCTCCTCCGCGATACGATACCTATCCCCCTCCCCCGCCTCAGCAACGCCCACAAGACGTAAAGTATGGCTGGACGGACAACAACCCCGGTGCAGCAGCGCCGGCGCCGCCACAGCAACAGCAGCAGCAGTTCCCAGTCACCGGCTGGCCTGCGCACTGGGAGCAGTCGCAGCGCTCGGGCTCGAATACACATCTTGCGCCTCCGCCTCCGCACGCACCTCAGGCCCCATCCTCACGCGGTGAGTCCTCGAGGGGCAGATCCTCGAGGCGGGGGTCGGACGTGAGTCCGCGGGTGAGGTTTGCTGTCTCGACGGATGAGCGGGGGCGGCCGAGCAGTATTTCTCCGCCGCCGAAATACCGGCCGTGATTACGATTATGAAGAAGATGGTGGAGGGGTCGGATAGACGCTGGCGTCGACCGGGAGGATGTTGTGGTTTGGTGGCGGATTAATTGCATTTGGGGGTTTGATTTAGCGATGGTATGGGTATGGGTATGGATTGGATGCATGATATGGTTGGCGGACAGGATATGAGTGATAGATACCCTTGTTCCTTTAGTTTTGCATAAGGGTCGGTTGGACGGACGTGTAGTTTATTCTTGCGAGGAATATGATTTACATACCAGAATATTCCTGTCCTTTTTTACCATTTCCCTATTCGTTCCACTCGGGAAAGTTTCCTATAAACAAACCACTGTTCAGCTTCCATCTACGTTCCAACTTCCCTATACAGTACAGTATCCCGTAAAGAGATAAACATTCCCAGTCAGACCAAAAAACACAAAACGCGCAGTCAGTGAACGCAAACCCGTACTCCACGCAAAAAACAGCTTTAAAGCAAATCCCCCCTCAACTTAACCTTTTCCTCAAAATCGTTCTTCAAGCTAAACTTAAAGTACCTATCTCGTTCATACTCGTATCCTCACTCTAGGAGATCAGAGGGCTGTTCTAATCTCTTGTCATATTTGTATCATTTGATTCATATTCATTTAGAAAGTATTATACGTCGGAGTAGGTCTGTTAACATTAATATGAGTTCTGATGAATGTTACTAGTACTAGTACGTATTAGTTTATATTTTAATCACTTCATTTCACTTCCCCATACATAAATCTCAAGTTGCGTACGGAGTAAGGTAGGTAGGTAGGTAGGTAGGTAGGTAGGTAGGTAGGTAGGTAGGTAATGAAACTTCAGGGGCTCGCTTAATTAAAGCGCCCTTCCTCTTCCTACTAAATACCTTTAGATTTCTCTTTGATTCTTTTATTATTTCTGTTATTTGGGATCAGCATCCTCGGAAATACCCAGCACCATGGCGTAAATAACAGAAAGCTGGTTAATTATCATTAACAGAGTTTTGAATCTGGGTTAGATATCCGGCGAGGGGTGGTGGAAGGGGGAAGGGGGCTTTAGAAGTATATGTTTAAAGCAGGTTTTGTGAATACTTATACGTTTTGCATGAACGTGTCTTTTTGCGTGGTTATCTGTCTCCTAGATCACCTGGAGCGTGTAATTGGGGCTCTTACTCTGCTTGTTTGGTGGAAACTAGGATACTATTACGTCTTTAAAGGCCCGTTGTGTTAACAAGTATTCCAATTTCCACGGGTAAGAAGGTAAACACCTATCTGATGAAATACTCAATTGCTGAATCTTACAGAGTTCGTATATCACTTACAAGTCTGCCATTTATGTATATATATATATGTATGATCCGCGATAAGTTGTAAAGGTTATGCATCCATGTTAGTAGAAGTGAGCGAAGCAGCCGGAAAGAGGTTGCGTTACATGCGCTTTTGGAAACAAAGCATAAGCAGGTAAGAGTTAATGTATTGGCATGCTTGACTTCGAACGAGCTGAAAGTCTTTCTCGGTCTAGTTCATTGGTGGCGTACATGTAGGTGCATGTGCCAAGATTTGCCAGCTGGGGGCGGGCGCAGGTATATAAATAAACAAACCTTCAAAGTCTTACTATATATACATCTACATACCAAAAACCAAACTATGCCATCTTCCTATCTTCCCAGCACTACTAATCCCGGCGTCATGACAGCTACACCTGAAAACCCACCACCCCCAAAATGGCTTCTCGAGCACCCACAACCCCTACCAAAAGACAGCCCATCATTCCTCTGCGCCATATGCCGACACATCGACTTCCATTTCCTAATCTCCGCCGCCCCAGTCCGGCAAACCCTCCAAGAAATCCCGCTATCCAGCTTCGCGAGCATCCTGTCGAAGCAGAGTTGTGCGTTTTGTCGGCTGGTGAAGCAGACGGTGGAGAACAATTACGGCGTTGGCGTTTTGCCGCTTGCGCATGAGGGGCGGCCGGTCATGGTGTCTATGGTTTCTGCGCTGCAGGTTGTGGATCTGACGAGTCCGCGGGAGCTGTTGTTATGGCTGAAGCCGGATCCCTTGGGAAAGGGGGAGACGCCGCCGCTGTTTATTCATCGTGTTGGGAGGGGTCGGTCGCTCGATGGCGAGGGAAAGGGGTGTGTTGTTGCGTCGGCGCAGATGGATTTCATGGTGCCGGTGTTTTGGAATCGCGCGTGTCGGAATAGCCTCCCCCCGCTTCATAAGGATCATGGTTTGCAGACGGATACGGATAGCTATAGTCTGCCGACTGGGTTCCGGCTTATTGATACAGAGAAGATGTGTATCGTGTCTGCTGACTCCTCCTTTCAATACTTGACTCTCAGTTATACGTGGGGAAGGGGGGAGACGCTTAAATTGCTCAATGAGAACTTTGACGAGCTGGCACAGGAGAATGCGTTGTCGAGATACGAGCATCTGATCCCGCAGACGATCAGAGACGCCATGTATTTGGTGCCCAAACTCATGGATCGATACCTTTGGGTCGATGCGCTCTGCATAATCCAGAATGATGCAGACGACAAGCAAGCTCAGATTTCAGCCATGGATCAGATCTATGGCCATTCGGTCCTGACCATTGCTGTTGCGTACGGAGAAGGGGCCGAGGCAGGTATTCCCGGCGTGCGGCCTGGATCCCGGTCTGTCATGCAAAGAGCTGAGACTGTTCAAGATATCTGTTTGGCGAACAGGCCGTGGTCTTTCGACAAAAGTGTCGGGGAGTCCAAATGGAACACCAGGGCGTGGACATTCCAGGAGAGGATTCTGAGCAAGCGAACTCTCTTCATCACGCAGCAGCAGATGTTTTTCAAATGTGACCACGTTGCCGGGTGCCAAGCAGAGGATCTCGATGCCAAGCTGCAGGCGCGAAGACCGGCGACATATCCGATGGAAGACACAGGCAAGGATACCATTCCGTCACGATGGAGCATCAATATCGTCACCTACCAGAGAACCGTGGAATCGTTCGTCACTCGCGACCTGACCTACCCAGGCGACATGCTCAATGCTTTCGAAGGCATAGCTCAGAAAATGAGACCGATCTTCCGAAGCAAGTTCTTGTACGGGCTCCCTCAAACCGAGCTTGAGTATTGCTTGCTGTGGGAGCCATGGGGTGGTCATCTCCGACGGCGCCGTGATCCCGAGACTGGAAAGCCCATGTTCCCTAGCTGGAGCTGGGCAGGTTGGACTGGACCGGTACGGTACCACTGGGAAGAAAAGCTGTCGCGCGTGAAGTGGGTTGATGAGTCTGGCGAACTTTTCACAAGTGATGAGTACCGTGCTCCGTGTTCCAAAGATTCGGCAGAGAAAATGTTAGAATGGCGAAAGGAATGGGTCGAGCAAAGGACCAGTTCTGGGTTCCGATACTTTTACCACTCCTCTGATCCGGATTCTTGGTTTCGCAATCCCACTGCTCCAGAAGCAGAGCGACGTTCTGGACCCCAATGCCAGCCCGAGACCGGACATTTGCGTTTCTGGGCCAAGACTGACGATCTTAAATTCCCAACCGATTGGCAGCCACCGAAAGATACGGGAAATAGTACACTCTGGGAGCTGAAATTGTCGGATAAAAAAGGGTACACGTTTGGCTATTTCCGAGTCCCAGTTGAAATACTGCCTACTTTTGGCATTCGCGGGAAGTCCTACAGCATGGTTATAATATCTCGATCTCGCCATACCCATTCGCGCAAAGAAATCCGGGCTGCGAAAGGGAAAAAAGAGCCGCCGGAAAAGCCACCTACCATCTACAGCGGCGATGGGGCAGAACTTGAGAAGCCGTGGAGGGAGAAATCGCTCGAGGAGTATGATGACGAGAAGGAGATGAGCAACGCGGAAAACTTCTTCCCGGACGAATTGCAGACCCAGGATGCGATGTGGGATCTGGGCTTTGATAGACAGAGATATGATGCGTATAAGCCGTTTCCTTTGTATGATTTTTTGGTGGTGGAGTGGATTGAAGGGGTAGCTTATCGGATCGGAATTGGAAAGATTCATATTGATGCTTGGCAGCCGGAAGAAGAAGAGAAGTGGAAGAAGAAGTTGATTATATTGGGATGATCGGTAATAACAACAATTCAGTCTTCGTGTTGGTGTAGTTGGAGTATGGAGAGCCTTTTGCGTTTTGCATCTTGAGGACATTTCACAGGGTTCTGTGACCTCTGCTGTTCAAAACAAGGTTATTGACATCTGCTTAGGCCATCACATAACTCATATCCACCGAAACGTATATCATCCAAAGAGACCAACGAGAGGAATGAACAGATATATCTTGGGGTAGACGGGACTAAAGTTCTGAAAGAGCAGTGGTTTTATTTGGAGAAGAGTATACTGCCTCTACCACTATCAGAGGATAAATCAAAGAAATCGATCGATGACGGGACTCTGAAAGGCTGTCCTGCTATTGCAAGGTCAAGTTATGAGTTGGACCTGAAGAGCCTGAAGAGCCTGAAAGAGAAGAAGCCGGAATCGACGATGGCAGTATAAGTCAAGTGAGGAGTGTAAGACAAATAGAAATAGAAATAGAAATAAACAAAATGTGTTCTTTGAACAAGATTGCCCTAGATTGCCAATTCGACCGCTATACATCCTCAGACGCTGATTCCGATCCATGGCGTTCACTTCACCATCTACTCTACCAGCCCCGGTCTTTCAGACCCCCAAGCATCCATAGCACCCACAAGTCTCGGACCAGTAGTACTTCAATAGTAGAGTTATTTCTCTGAGGCGATCCCCTCAGGAGCTAGCCATCGTGCCTGAAGTATTGCACTCAACCAACTCGACATTCTCATCTGACCTAATGACCCGCAACAGCTTGTCATTAATATCGAAGCCACAATATATGACTTTCCCGCCTGACGTAATATAGACATCCGTCTCGCTACGGAAATGTAGAGGCACGTTGTGTCTTATCGTCATTGCGTGTTCCTGGAGCGAGTAACCTGGCGCCAGCCACACGATATAGCTATTCGGCAAACGCGATTGATCGTCTGTGGAGCATGAAAAACGGGCTTGGTAGGTTGGAGGTGATGCTTCTTTGAATATAAAGGAGAAGTTTTGTTGGTTGGATATTGTTGTGAGTGCAAGATGGAGAAGTAAGCTCAGGAACAGAGTTGTGACGATGAGTTTCAAGATCATGCTTAAGGATGAGCGAAGCGGCATGTTGGTGAAGAAACTGAAATTCTGGAGTTGCATGTATATCCTCAGCAGGTAGTATGTGGACAATAGCACGATGTGGGATGCTGGGATATGCTGCCGCTATGCTGGCAAATGTCGGTTGTTTGGTTGGTGATGTGAAGCTCTCTATTCCCAGTTCCAAAAAGAAACGCGAAGATTATTTGAGAGCCCCCAGGATTATTTTTGAAAGCATGATATAAGGCTCCGTCTCCCAACTTTGCTTTGCGTTTTAAAGAAAGAGCAGGCCAAATGCGAGAATAAGCCAAGTATCTGGAATCGAAAAATAGCCAGAATATACTTCGGAGATATCAAAAAATACGAATTTTCAAAATAAAGGTGTTTTTAGTCGCTGTCCTCAACTTGAAGAAGGAAATGGAGAAGAGAAACTCATGTTATTCGGGTGAAGTTGCGATCGATGGTTGATCATTCTATTTACGAAGTAATTTACGAAGTAGTAGGCTCAACTGGAGCTTTGGTCTCGGTGCAGGACTTTTCATTGGAGGAAGCCGAGTCACAGCCTCAAACTGGCCAATAATAGCAACGGATTTTCGTTTTTTACGCAAATTGAACTTGAACCGTGTATTTTTAGCGCGGGGTCTTTGAACCCCCACCAGCTCGTCCCAATTGTCAAGCTCAATCGTAAAAGCGATATAATTGCAAAAGGAGAAAACAGTATAAGAGCTCTCCATCTATTTGTATGTAGAAGACGGCCATTGACAGACATATGGATATGATATCTTCAAAATGTTGGTTGTTGAGGGGATCATTGATGAACGGAAAACTTGTTGCACTGAGCGTCAATTGACAAACCAGAATACAATTGCAATACAAGTAAAAGCAGAGTAGATAGACGCTTGTCTTGAACGAATCTCTCACTCGTCGAGGCCCCATGGAGAGAGAATCGTATTGGAAATCTCGTCTGAGAACCTGGTGACGGGATTTATCTTGACACCGATTATGGTATGGCGCTTCTTCTCCGCACTTGGAAAAAGAACCTTTCATCAATGACGTAGGCAATTATTCTTCGGAAATAGAACGGACAGGAGATGAGAGCAAATGGACGGAGACGGCGAGAAGATGAAATAATGGAGCCCCTTTTTACGGAGTATTTATTTCCAAGTTGCAGTTGCCGTTGCCATCCCATCTCCGTCTCACAGGCTTGCAGGGAGCTGTAAGACGCTAAAACCACTAACCGAAGCATCGGGCCGCCTAGCAGAAAGCTGAACCCTGCTGGTGAACCCTGTGAACTCCCTGAAATCCATGAACCTCATCCATCATGCTGGACCTCGCTACTCGAGTATGTTGAGTCAAGTTGACACACCGTGACAATGGAGCTGGCCTTGGTGGTGTTGTATTGTATTCATCTCTGTTTGTCGCTCTTCCTCGAGCATTTCAGTCTATTCCTGTGCGGAGTATGTATTGCCTTCTCACGGGTACGTACAGACAGTGCTCCGTACAGGGCGGGCGAGTGCTACGCTTTCATATCAATCACATTTCCCCCTGCAAGCTCGTCTCACCACCCTTCCCTCGGTGGCCGCTTTGGTCGCTTTTCCTCTGCACTATCCCGGACCGTTGGGATCGTCTCCCTGTAAGGGCAACATATCCAGCCAACCATGGCACATGACTCTCAGTCACGGGAGAACGTGAGTGGCTCGCGTAAAGTGCTTTTTCATGCCCCGGGCAAAATCGCGTCTCCCGATTGCCTACGCGTTTGTGCCTATACTATACTACTCCTACCTACCTACACCTAGGCAACCTTGGCTTTTCTGGCAACCAGTATAAGTACTGGCCCTCTCCCACCCCAAGAGCCTCTTCTCCTCCTTCATCCATCCTGAAATATCGGAACGCCGCCCAATCGACATAATCCATCATCTTCAGACGACATTTGATGATATCCGCACTTCGTTGTCGACACCTCATCCACCATTTATTTAACCACGACCCCGAAAACGACTCAAAATGTTCGGTCGGAACGTCAACAAATCACAGACCGAGAGTTTTTCACGACGCAAACGAGATTCGAAGAAGTCCTCGTCATTCAGAGACAATGCAGTGTCGAAAAACCGACATGATCGCTCGATACGCAGAGCTCCGGCCGAGGAAGCTCCTCCCATGGGAAGGTGTGTATTCCATTCTCTCGCTGATTTACGATATATTTTACGGTCGCTGACAATATTCCTTACAGCACTCTAACCTCCTCGATAATCACACTCGTTGTCGGGCGAGAACAACGACTATTTGCAGCACACGAAGACGTCCTCTGCATCTCGCCCTTCTTCCAGGCTGCCTGCAGAGGCCAATTCATGGAAGCATCGAGCAAGCGAATCTCCCTACCTGACGAAGAGCCCGAAATCTTCTCCTCGGTCCTCGAATACCTCTACAAAGGCGATTATTATCCGCGGCTGGTCCATAATAAGCGGAGGAACTCGTGGGAGTTGGAGAGTGGTGAGGGAGGGACGGGAAGTGTGGAGAGCACAGTCTACCATCACGGTGTTGATGGAGAGCTGTTGAAGGATACTGTGATCTATTGCACAGCGGAGAAATATGGCTTGGAGGAGTTGAAGCGTGTTGCGTTGCGAAAACAGGGCTTGCGTATGTTTCTCGTGCCATTCAATGACTTTACAATTCTAACATCTATTCTACATGCAGAGTCCGGGATCCAATGCAGCACCATTCTCTCGACTGCCAGATATGCCTATGCGAACACACCCGACACCGACTCCAAACTCCGAGCCCACTACCTCGCCCTCATCATCCGCAGCAGAGGAACATTCAAGCGTAGCGGGACTATGCAGCTGGAGATGCACAACGGCGGTAGCCAGCTATTCTTCGACTTGTTCGTTGCGCTGTGCAACCATGTGGATGATGTGGCAAGCATTGCGTAAGTCTTTCTGCCTCTCTTTCTGTCACGAGTTGAAAATGAGGCAGCGCTGACGAAATCAATCACAGAGGATCACCACGCAGCGTACGGACTCATCACTAGACAACTCTCTGATCTTATGACCTCCACCCTACTTCACCTTCACTTCTCGCCCTCCTTCACGACACAAATTCGGCGATGCGGCTTTTCACATTTCCTTTGCTTCCTTCCTTCCCTCACTACATGAACTTGATACCAGGCGTTCAACGGACCAGGAGTTACGGCTGAGAACTTGTACAACTACTCTTCTTAACCAAGCACGGCTATGCTATGCCATGCTATTCCAGTGGTTTACTTGTTTTGCTTTGTATTGTTTTCTCGTTACTGTCTGTTAATTGCCAGCGAACCAAAATCACGTATACTATTATTGTTATATTCCTCCTGTCAGCGAAGAACAGTCGAGATGAAAATTGCGAGAAGGATGACGATTACACTTGTATAAACTTGTATTTCTGGATGACATGGAGGAGGTGAATTTTTTCATGTTGGTTTGTTCCTTTAATGAAATGAGGATACAGGGAAAGGGAAGCAGAAGGAGAAATGAATAGATAGATATTCCATTCTTACTATTTCACAGCACTTCACATCACTTCACATCACCGTGAATGAAATTCACAACTCGGCATAAATAAAACATGCAACTTTGCACAAACAGCACTAATACCAATAGTCCAAACCCCTCCTTAACCTCAAACTCAAACCTTCGCACAGACACAACTATCAGATACAGTATAGCACAAGGGATGAGATGATATGAGATGATCATAAAAAAAGAAGAAACAATTCTTATCAGCTAAAGTGCATGCATTAGCGTCCCCCCCTACCCCGAAACCGCCTTGGAAGTTAAAAAGAAAGAGAGAAAAAGACGTGACTGTGATTTGTCAATGGCTCAATGGCTGGCTGCTTGGTCTTGCATTCCCTGGAGAAACCCTTGTCTAGTGCGTGAGGTGAGGTGAGTCACGACTGGACTCACGGTAGATAGGATGGGATGGGATAGGGGGGACGCTGTTTTAAGAACTGAACTGGACTGGAGTGGACTGGGCTGGATTGGGCTGGGCTGGGCTGGGAATAGATACTATTTTGGTTGGGGTAACCTAATTGGTACTGTAGACGTTGGTTTATTAATGCGAGGTTGTGTTGTGGGAGGAAAGGCTTGAAGTGAGCTTGGATGGATACTTGTATAAGGTAGTACGGAGCTCCGTATTGTGACTCGATGCTGTGCATGAGTCTCGGTCTCGGTCTCAGCCCCTATTTCTGTCGCTTGCTTGCAAAGCACGGCATCGTTGTAGGTACATGTAGGTGGGGTGGCACGACGCTAAAGGGAGTCCGTTTTACCCGGGCAACGAGTGAACAAGTGAACAAGTGAACAAAAGGAGGCGAAGTGGAGGTGGAGGATTTTTGCTGAGTCGGGTAGGAAGGTCTCTGTTTATTGTTCAGACTCCAGTTCCAGGGAATGCTCCGCCTTTACTCAGTACCACGATACCGCGCTCCCTCGCTATGTAACCCTTCATCAAGTTCTGGACAGCGCAGCACACCATTAGCATTTATTCTTGACTCATCAATAAATGTATGCCGCATCCGAATTATTCCGACAAATAAGGAGGCGGGAATTGTTGGGTGGGTGTGATGGATAAGGGTTGCCTCGTCTCGCAAGGCAACTAGATCAAAGAGAGAAGGGAAGAGAAAGGCATCGCATCGCACCTTGTAAATCATATTCGCCAATAAGCACTCCACCTCATCATTATCCATCGTCTCCTTGCTACCAATACTAATGGCAGCCCCAAATTCAGCAACGGGAACTCTAGTCCTCCGTACAGGAGGTGTAGCGGCGTCTTTGGCCTCTTCGAAACCACCTGCGATGAAGACTTTGCGGAGGAGGTTGCGCAAGGCAATGTCGCGGCCTCGCTCGAGCGTTAGGTAGATGCGTCGTTTGACGAATTCGTCTTCGCCGGCTACGAGCGCGGCATCGAAGCCTGCGAGGTCGCCTTTTTTGATGCACCGTGATAGGGGGAGGAAAAGGTTCTGTAGTCGTGGGTAGGGCGAAAGCAGGGCGAGCGTGGGGAGGGTGTGGGTGGTGAGGAGGTGGCATGGAATAAGGTAAGTCAGGATGAGTCTATCTTGCGTGTCAGTACATGTGATCCATGACTTGGGATGAGACATGCTTGCTCACTCTTTATTGCGGACTGCGTCCTTGTGGCATAATTGCCAAGCTTCTGTCAGGTTCTTCTCGGACTGAGGGGTTTAGCACGAGTGCGGTAATAGGATTTGAGTAGGCTCACCTCCGCGTAATTCTCATCTAGGAAATAGATGACTCCGATATAATATTTGAAAGTCACCTGGTGGCCTACTGGGAATTTGTCAAGAGTTGGCATATCGCCTCGATAAGCCTGGATCGCCTTGAGAATGTTTTTCGACAAACTGATTGAGTTAAGTTTGAAATAGGTCTTGAATAACAAATTGATAATGTTGTAAATGCCCCATTTTCTCGATTCTCCGATTTCGGCCCTGAGATCTATCAATACATGGCAAATTGAGGAGTCTTTGGGAGTGCCACGAACCTGTCAGCAAGGCATATCTGGAATATTCGATTGAGTTGTCTTGCAGCATCTTCGAGCTTTTCGTTTTTCTCCGCCTCGGGATTGAAGTCGTCTTGGAAACTGGTGACTGCGCCCGTGCCATTTCCACTTCCCTCGTCTGCCTTGATAGCAAATATTCTCAGATACTTGCCGACCACGTACAGACAAGGCACCGTCCAGGCCTCAAACCCACAGTTGGTGTAGCCCCGAATCAGAGCATTCAGCACCTCTTTCCAAGCATCATATACTTTGCTCCACGCTGCCTGGGATTCAATTAGCTTGAATTCTGGAACATTTGGACGTTTCTGCAAAGGGGGTGGTGATAACACGTGATATACATATTCCTCTCTTTTTGGTTTTAGGAGCAAAACAAGTAAGATGGAAAGACCGATGCGTAACTAGGTACCTTGGTATTTCCCTTCTGGGCATTTTCTGCGTTCAAGACTTCGCCCACAGCCTTCCAATATGCGTGATAAATCTCAATCCACCCCTTGCTTTCATCAGGATCAAGCTTGAAGGGTAGAATCTGCTGCTTGAGATCTTTCTGCGCCGCGGCAAAATTTGTACTTCGGAAGAAGTTATATAACCTCTGAGGTTGTGAGGCAGGAGGAATGGGAGAGAGCGTTTGGGAGAGAAGATAGCCATTCCCATTCTCGTACGCTTCTCTGAAATCCCCAAAAATCGGATTCATGTTGTAGGGAGTCCAGATGGCCGTAATTGCATCAATCTTTTATAATGAGTCTCGAGATTTGTGGTGCTGGCTTGGTAAGTCTGGCCCAGAAGCCGGAGGTATAGTTGAAATCAGGGGTGGTGTGGCATCCTGAGCGGAAAAAAGACCGCCTCTTACAAAGCCTTGAATGTGAAGCAGGAGAGAACACGAGCCAAATGGATCAATTCAATAGTGTACGATCTCAATTTTCACGTCGACTTCTGTTAATGCCGCTTCTGTTTACATCGCCAAAGTGAGGGAGCCTCTGAATTGGAATTAGCGTCGACCGCACGTGACCCACAAGCGAGCTCGCACTTTGCCGTCGATTGATTTTCAGGAAATTTCCGCTGATTTGCGACACACCACGACATCGACAACCACCACGGCCAGTACTTCAAAGTAAGCATCCCGACCGTATTGACGACTTTTAATCGTTTGCTAACACTCTAAAGATGGGTAAGCTACAGATTTCTTTTCCTTCATAGCGATGACGATGCGGAACTGCGAACTCGAAATGTCGGCCTCGAAATTCCCCAAGACAATCCAGGTCGACAAACAGGGGCTGTAGGGCATTAGGATCACCTGCAATGGAATCAAGATACTGTGTACGGGACTGTAAAGGGCTTTGAGGGGTGAGAGCGACTACGATTGCGAAGGACTGAGCGAGTCCATTCCACCTCGAAATATATTTCCTGCCGAACATCACAAACATTTCTCCAGCCAGCATTTGGAAACAATAAGAGATGACGATTAGAAAAGTGGTCGGGACGTTTGTGCATCACTCCGTCAAATTGACGCCCATTTGAATACTCGAGGATTATCTGCCAGGACTACGACCGGATGATTTGATGTTATAAAGGACGAGGGCTAACAGCGTCCCATAGGTCGTCTTACAGAATACCAGGTCATTGGCCGCCATCTGCCCTCCGAGGCAAACCCAGCGCCCAAGCTGTACCGTATGAGAATCTTCGCACCAAACACTGTGGTTGCCAAGTCCCGTTTCTGGTACTTTTTGATGAAGTTGAGAAAGGTCAAGAAGGCGAACGGCGAGATCGTCAGCTTGAACGTGGTGCGTAGTCTTGATTGAGTCGATTGTCAGTACTGTGCTAATTGCACATTTAGATCCACGAGAAGCGCCCAATGAAGGTCAAGAACTTCGGTATCTGGATCCGATACGACTCCCGCTCCGGCACCCACAACATGTACAAGGAGTACCGTGAGATGTCAAGAACCGATGCTGTTGAGGCTCTTTACCAAGACATGGCTGCTAGACATCGTTCCCGTTTCCGGTCCATTCACGTATGTTTAACCATGAATGTCTCCTTGCAGAGGACAATTCTAACCCTCATTCAAACAGATCCTCAAGGTTGTCGAGCTCGAGAAGACCGATGACGTTAAGCGCCCATACATCAAGCAACTCCTCACCAAAGACCTCAAGTTCCCTCTTCCTCACCGTGTATCCAAGGCAGCTGGCACCAAGATCTTCGTCGGAAAGCGACCATCAACCTTCTACTAAGCGGTTCGGGGAGTACAGTGTGGTTGGGGATGGGGTGAATTGGTTTTGCACAGCATAAAGGGTTGTTTTCTAGCCTTTGCTCTTTGAGCCGGTCAACGAGAATCAAATGCGTAAAGCAAGACATTGATCATGAAACATCTTGACCTTGTGAGACCTTGAGCATAAGTGAGACGATTAAATTGCTCCGAGTAAACTGAACATCTAGCACTATAGCGGGTACTAAGTCTTACTGGAAATACAATCCCATCCTTGAATACATTTCAAACTGATTTCAATCCAATGTCTTCTTGTTTGCCCATCCACTTATATTAGGATGCTAGTCCCGTGATGACACGGTGATGTACATCCTGGTTGCGTTTTCAACCGCGTCTTCCCGCTTGCAACACATTGCTTTTTTTTGTCCTCACCACACCACAGACGATGTAAGCATCCGCATCCCGCCTTTATGGCTTTGCAATCATGATCTTCCCATCTTTGGACGAACTGATCGCCCAAAGGATTGCAGCCATAAAAGAAGCCGAGGCCCAGGAATCTCTCTCCTTAGAGCGCACAGCATCTGAGGCTCAAGAGCCAGACTTCTCAGAGTTGGAAGAGTTGGAAGCCGAGCATAGTGTTCAGAAGAAGAGGAGCGATGATTGTTCCCGCCAGAGAAATGAGGATCGAGTACGGCTTCATAGACCTATGGTCACGAATAGTGGTAGACCGTCCATCCCAGCTTTTTCGGATTTGAAACTGAAGCCACCAAAGAAGAGGAAGAGAGCTCGTAAACCCCACCTCTTCTTTCTTCCAGAGGTATATTTAGCTAACACCAGGAAAGAAGCATCAGAACGGTATAAAAATCTCGCCATCGATACAGATGTCTCTGGCTCCGCACGCCCGCTGAAGAAAAGCCGTGATTTCAGCCTTTCCAGCATTTCTACATCCCACAGAGACTCCTCAGCAACATCGAATGAGTTTCCACAACCAGTCCTGCATCCAAAGCCCAAAATAGCCAGTTTTTCAACTTATGAAAAATTGTCGAAGGTTCCAAACGCCACCGCGCAAGTTGCGAGCCACATATATTTGATGAAAGAGGTACGGCCTCTGGAATTGCGGGATGGGAAGACCCTGAACAATCTGGGAAAGTTTAATCTGGAGCCAGCATTGGGATATACGCGTGGGGAGGAAGCCGAGAAACCGTGTGCAAGCTGCGGGAGTGCCAAAAATCCCAGGGGTCCTTTCAAACTCTGTATTGTCGTTCCTGGAGAATTCAATAGGGCGTGCTGCAATTGCCGGTATAACCAGCAAGGGTCTCGCTGTTCATTCCGTCGACAAAATGAAGGAAGCCAAGATGCTCCCTCCGCCAAAGAAGTTCCACCACCACGACCCATCAACAGCCGAACCCAGATAGAGTAGGCTGTTAGGTAGAACGTCTGGGACTGGGCCCGTTACTACGGTAGCTCGGGCTAGACATCAAGGGGTTTCAAAGGACCGGTCGAAAAGATACGGCCGAAACTATCTAGTGTGATGTGTCGACTTGAATGTACATCCGGAGGTTTTCCACTTTGCTGGAGCACGTTGTGATCGCATCTGAGGCTGGATTTTTTTTTGTATCTAGGTAATACCTTATCATGCCATACCGCCATGACTTTCAAACCATATGTCTACTGTTGCTCTTACCTGTTTCAATGCCTTTTTAGTTGCACTTGTACCTGTTGCTGCAAGTACCGGTATTGCATTAGATATACCATGGGCTCTTACTTCCTCTCTGCTAACTCATTTCGAACTTAGCTTCTGAGAATATCGAACGACATCATAAATAGACGGAAGCTATTGGTTGGAAAAATGCGGAATCTAAAGTAGTGATCCAAAGTTTGAAAAGGAAAAACCCCACCGTGCAAATAATATCCTCCACAAATTTGACGTCTTCTTTCCTTGATTAAATCTTACCACGGACGCCTTTTGATCCAAATTCCCACAATGTCTCTCAATATCACAACCCCGGAGGACACCATGGACAATGGAACGAGATCTCCGGAAACCCCATCTCAACCCCCGACAGAATTCCCTCTCTTCTCCACGCTACCCGCGGAAATGCGACTGAAAATTTGGAACTTGGCTATGAATCCATCCCCTCGTATTATCAATATTTACGCCGTGGAGTTTCTGCTGGTGGGCCCCTCCACTTTCCCAGAGGGAACCTGCCCTCAGCCCTCGAAGTCGGACCTGGTCGGCCCAACAGGTTTCGACTTGCTCCCACAAGCCAGCGTTGAGGGTCTATTTTCGACTACTCCTCCGCACCGACTGCTTTTTGTCTGCTGGGAGTCTCACCTCTTGGTTCTGGAAAGATATCAATTTCGCTGGACATTCACGATACTTAGACACAATGCGGAAAGAAACGCACCCAGACCGAAATATCACTTGGTGCCACTGCCAAACGAAACATGGGCATCCGCCCCAGTTACTAGCTATTTCACCTTTGATTTTGAGAGGCGCAGGCATTTTCTGGCTCAGGGATCAGCATCAAAACAGAAAAGCGCCCTCTTGGATTTGGAGAATGATATAGTGCGTTTGGTGCCGCCGTCAAAACACCGGCTCATGCCACTCGTGAGACTGGATATCATGATCAGATGGTTCCCCAATCTACCAAATATAAGGCGCTTCATGGTTTCTTTTGACCGTCTCCTTCAGATTCTTATATCAGAGAAGAACTGGCCACGTACGCCGCATCATCTCATCAAATTGAAGGGCTTGAAGGAACTCATCATAACGCTGGACAGATGCTCTGATGGTTTTCCAGTGGGGTTTCAAGACCAACATAGACGCCCTTGGTACCGCCCCTTTGTACAGAGGACGATGGAGGACCATTTCAAAAGATACGAAGCTCAATACCCCGACTGGAAAAGGCCAGCCTTGAGGATTATCGGAAACGAGACCGAGCTGTGAGGGAAAGAGAAAGGAATGGCAAATTTGGACATATAGCAGGAGCTTCAATATTGGATTGGAGAAGGCACTATCTCCCGTGGTTGCTTTCTCAAAAGTCAAAGTCGCAGTCGCAGAAGAAAGAAAAGGTTGCTCTCTACCTCCGCACTTGAACAGCGGGCATGTAGCAACACGTATGTAGCAAACATGCATATGTTTGCCTATCGGAGTATCGCAGACGAGCCTCTCTTTCACATGCATCGATCCTTCAAAATGTGTCGGGCAAAAAGTCCGAAGATCAATGAAATGATGCTTTTCACTCGGTATAAATGTAAAGATGATGCCCTAAAGGAGCGATGCTGCCGGTACTACCGGAGGAAGTTATATACTCCGAGCAGTGAAATACATGTGTCATGTGAACATTTCTAGGTCCATATACTCCGTAAAAGAGAGACTCGTGCTGGCCCCAAAAGCGGCATTCAATATCAGCGACTTTTTGTACGAAGTATTGCAAACTGGTGCCGCTTTTGCTGTCCACTGCGAACGGGGCTCTTTGGTGGCTTGCGGCTGCATGACCCTTCTCAGGCAGTGAGGGAGGGATGGATGGTTTCTTTGATCCGACGTCAGCGAGAGAGAGAGAGAGAGAGAGAGAGAGAGAGAGAGATCTTCACTGTCTCGGTCTATCTACGCATCTAGCGTATCTACATATCTACGCCGCAGCATCTATCGTTTGCTTCTTTCCAACATCGCGACCGTCTTTACTCATTATCCTAATAATACAAGTACGAGTCTCATCAATGCATCAATAGAACGCTTTTGAGTGCTTACTCTACTCTACTCTACTCTACGCCCCGTCTCCCGCCCTGCTTTACATAACAACCTACTGGTGGTACGAGCTTCTCAACCGACGACGACGACCCCAACAATATTACGTCGTACCCCTCCTCTCTTGTAATTCGGAAATCCCAACTACCTATTCTTCTTCTGTCGCTACTACCGTCTAATCCCATTTCCACTGTCGTTTACTTCCTCTCGGATCCAAAGTCCTGATATCCTGATATCCATCCCATCTTCCGCATCCTTGCACCCCTCCATCCCTCTGTCATGCAGTACGTTCGAAGCATTAGCGGATCAGTCTCGAAAACATGGAATTCAATCAACCCAGCCACCCTCAGCGGAGCCATTGATGTGATAGTTGTGGAACAAGAGGATGGCTCACTGGCATGCTCTCCGTTCCATGTCAGGTTCGGGAAATTCTCCCTTCTTCGCCCATACGAGAAGAAGGTAGAGTTCCAGGTCAATGGGGCGAAACAAGACTATGCTATGAAATTGGGAGAAGGAGGAGAGGCATTCTTCGTTTTCGAGACCAGTGATAATATCCCTGAGGCTATGCAAACATCCCCCCTGGTTTCTCCAGCTTCCAGTCCGCCGTTACAAGCAGAAGGATCGAATGTCTCAAATCTATCAGAACCAGACTTCCTGGACCTGGATACTGTCGGTAGAAAGCCCAGGTCGGCAAGTGTGGCAAGACCCGGGCTCGGGGCACTTTCAACATCTGTGCCCCGAAGAAGCAGTAATCTAAGTAAGTTGCTATGTCCTCCGCAAATCACCCATCTAACATTCTCAAGCCAATCTGACCCCACTCTCATCATCGCCCGAGGCCATCACAAGACCTCTCTCTGGGGACTGGTCTGGAATTACATCTGAACGACACCATACCGACGAAATCCTACCTTCCTCTGCACGAATGCATTCCAGCGACGTGCCAGACCGAGAGCGACAAACGCGCTCCCTGACACCCACATTAGCTCTCCTCGATGGGCCATCGGATTCTTTCACAGAACGATCACAAAGTCCCCCGCCTCTACCTACCAAAGAAGCCATTGAGCGCGCGGTGGCATTGTCAAACAAGCTCTCGGCTTCCAACATACCGAGTCAGATTACGGATACGGGTGATTTGATGTTGGACATGACAGGATACAAGAGTAGCGATGAAGATGCTCTGCGTGCCGAGGTTATCGCCCGCAAGATTCTCTCTGAAGAGTTAGAAGGCAATTACGATATTGGCGCTCTCATTGGAGCCGATGAGCATGGAAATCTATGGATATACAGCAGCGAAGAAGCAAAGGAGGCCGCAAGTCAAAGGGCAGCTTTGGCAGGGATGAACAACCCCACAGTTCTGAATGATTTAGCATCAGACCCAGGCTATGGGAGCGAGGCAGAAAGTGAAAGAACTGCTCGTACACCCGTCTTGTCTGCTCATCGCCGTGCAGAATCCGACCTCGGTGGTATGGGTCTAGCAACACCTCCCAAGACTCCGCCGGGAGGTGCTGGGGATCCCAACAGAAACTATGCCAAGACTCTGCGACTGACGAGCGACCAGTTGAAAGCTCTGGGCCTGAAAGCTGGACCGAATCCCATGAGCTTTACAGTAAACCGGGCAACTTGCCAGGCTTACATGTATCTCTGGCGTTACGATGTACCTGTTGTGATTTCTGACATTGATGGTACAATCACAAAGTCCGATGCTTTGGGGCATGTGCTCAATATGATCGGCCGTGACTGGACCCACATTGGTGTTGCGAAGCTGTACACTGAGATTGTTGCAAACGGGTACAACATCATGTACTTGACGTCTCGCTCAGTAGGATTGGCAGATACAACACGAGCCTACATGAATGGCGTGGATCAAGAGAGCTATCGTTTACCCAAAGGTCCAACGATCATGAGTCCAGATCGCACAATTGCAGCTTTAAGGAGAGAGCTGTATATTCGCAAGCCGGAAGTCTTCAAGATGGCTTGTCTGCGGGATATCAAGAGCCTATTCGGACCCTCCCGTACACCTTTTTACGCAGGTTTCGGCAACAGGCTTACAGATGCATTGTCTTATCGATCCGTCAGCATACCCAGCAACCGCATCTTTACAATCAACAGCAACGCCGAGGTATCTCTCGATCTGCTAAGTCTCAACAAACTGCGGTACAGCTACGTCAATATGCGAGAAGTAGTAGATCACTACTTCCCTCCCGTGAATACGCTGGTAAAAGGCGGCGGAGAAGAATACACAGATTTCACATATTGGCGCGACCCAGTGCTTGACCTGGACGATTTCAGCGCCTCTGAGAGTGGAGATGGTCCAGAAGACGAAGAAGACAACGTGAGCGAAGACGGAGACGGGAATGAAGACCTCGCAGACAGCTATATCTCGCGTGACTCTATCGATGAAGGAGACGATGACAACGGACTAGAAGAAAGTATCCTGTCCGGCTCAGCCGACGAGGACGACCCAGAGCATATGACAAGCAGCATGATCGAGGCAGATTTCGAGGACGCAGACCACGGAGAACTCGAATATGGGGAAGAAGAACCACAGCACGACGGCACGCAGGTCATCGACCTCGAAGCGCTGCAGCCAGCAGAAGAGCGCAGGCGTGACGTAGACGCAGAGGTGATTTCGGGACTCAAAGGGCTTAGTCTCGAGAGGGAGGAGTCGGAGGATAGGAAAGTGTGAGTGCACCCACCACCACCACCAGGTGTGTGGGCTGCTTGTGTTTCGGCGTTAGGTGGGTACGGAACGGAATGGAATGGAATTGCAAGGGCGGCATATACCAGGAGCGGGTTGGTTGGTTGGTTGGTTGGTTGAATGGCTTTTTTAAGAGAAAACTTGTATACTATTGCATGGTGTATGGCATAGCAACAAGCAAGCATAGCGAGGCGTAACTTTATTCGAACACACTTTTTAAGATCAAGAATACAGCGAGCTATTATGTTCCGTGTTCTATCTCATATGATCCATGCATCTCCAAGTACCCCCAGTACTCGCACCTTTCACATTTAAACCCAGGATCGTAGATACATCTCCCACGATTTCGACGCAGATTGTGCTAGTTACGCAGTGGACATGGTGTAAGTAGAACAAATCAAATCAAATCACCTGCAAAAATGGCACGTTGAAAATAAAGCAAAGCAATACGTGTATGATATCTACTGTACAATCAAAAAGAAAAGCTCAGTATCATCCGGATCCACCATAAAACTCCCCTGAAGCCATTCCATTTGCCACCGATTCGTGAATATGAGTGACCACCAAAAAAGAATGCAATATAATGCAACGAACGCTATAAACACACCACAAATCTACTGTACCATTTCAACGTCGCCCGCGCCAGAAGCAACAGGAGCCTCGGTCCCAGGAAGAATGCCCTCATCGGTCCACTTCTTGAATTCCACAGAGACCCTGGAAACTTCATCATGATCCAAGCCCTTCATCCAAGCGTTGTTCATTTCGAATTTCTCCTTGAACTTCTGCGTTCTGACATCTTCAAACTTCTTTAGTCTCTCGCGAGCGGCGCTCACACCTGTCTCGGAGTCACGAGTGAGGGACTTGTCGGTGTAGATGAAGAATTCGGTGCCGCCCTCTTTGTAGATAATCTTAAGGCTGTTGGCACAGACTTGAAGAGTCAGGTTCTCATTGAAGACGAGTGGCTTCGGCTCTTCGGCGTCGGTATCTGGCGATGGGACGTTGCGAGTCAAAAGACTCTTGCGAATTTTTCCGCGGTTGACACCTTCTGTCGGCTCAATACGAATGTATGAAGAGACATAGTATTGCCAACGGGCCATACGTTCCATGTCGTCTAGATCAAAGGTCGTCTCGTCCCGTTGGACCCATCGCACCGTTGCTTGGTTCTTAGCGGGCGTCTGTCAAGTCCATTAGTCAAGGATTCAAGTCAAAAAGCGAAGAACTTACCCATTGGATTAAAAAGAGTTCGCCATCCTTGATATATTTATCAGCTTGCTTGCGCATGTTGATTTCCGTATTATACGTGATCTCCTTCAGATCCCTGTTGCTATAGTACTGCTCGAGAAGATCGGGAGTCTTTTCCTTCGCATCGACACTCGCGCAAACAGAACCCAGTCTGGCAAGGGCCTTGAGAAGATCCGTAACGGTGTACAGCTGCCAGCCCTTCTTCAGATAGAAGTGTCGGAGGAAGTCATGATACTTGCCCTCGTCAAGATCGTTATTGACGAAATCCTCGACCAACGCCAAAGTACGGGAATAGTACGTTTCACCATTCAGTGGTTGATGGAAATCAGTCTTGCTGCTGTCCATCAAGCCAATTTGCTCAGCTGGCTTCACCTCAGTTCCACGAACACCTTCCGCTATCGCCTCTGCTTCGCTTTCTTTAACCTCCTTCAATCGTCGGTAGAGAGTCTGGAAGACTGTGAAAAAGACATAGATAGTCTGATTGCAATATAGGCTGAATACATCTTGCTTGAAAGGCTGATCAGCCTTGAGCTTAAAGTCATCGGCGGAAAGTTCTTTAGTTCCGTGGATCGCGACTGCGTTCGGTACAGCTGCCCAGCGCTCGTTGGTGACTTCCGTAACAGCACGATCATCAGCAGTTTCTCCGCCATCTTCATCGAGAGACTCCACGTCAGGGGTGGACTCTTTACTTCCAGTGGTACTGTCTTCCTTGTGGCCACGACCTCTAGTGCCGTTTCGATTTTTGTCAAGAACGCCTCTGCGCAAATCGGTTTTTCTTCCATTCACAGGGCGTCTGCCACGGCCTCCATTTGGAAGCTCGAGAGGAGCAGCATCATCAAAATCATCATCTGGGGTACCCCGATCGATATCTCTGATGCACTCCGCAACTGTCTCATGGGGGAGACCAAAAAAGACTGGGATGAACTTTTCGAAAAATTCGGTAATACGACGTCGCTCATGGTTGTTGTGTTGCGGGGCGTTGTTGGCATATATAATCATGAACCGAAGGACGTTTGCGATGACTTCGGTGTCGGAGAAGTCATATTCGTATTGATATTTCAGGACATCTCCGCGTTGCATGGTTCGTTGGCGTCTCTGTTCCTCATGTTTGGTTTTGATGGCATCAATAAGATGCTTTTGAGAAAATGTTCGCTTATCAGCTTGCTTGACAGAAAGGCCCATGTGGTCAAGACTCCTGAGGTACATGCTGACTGTCTGAGCATTCCAGACCTTCTCCCACTCGCGCTAAACATTGTCAGCTAGAACCAAACCACCAAGGGAAACGAGTTAGCTTACCTGTGTGAAACGCCACTCTTCATCCTTTTGTTTCAAGCGAGCTAGGACAATTGGAAGGACAGCGCCTGGGTCCTTGAAAAGATCCGCAGCCACCTCTAGACCTCTGTCGCCATAAATCTTCTTCAACACACGCTTGTAGATCGATTGGCTCGCCCCACCCAGGCCAATTGGCATGCGGAACTCGCGTCGCTCTTCAGAGTTAAGAGCAAGTAGATTCTGCCCGATGGGTTCGAGGAGCTGGATGACCTTGGCATTGGCTTCAATGTTAAAATCGTAGTCATGGCGTTCTTCTTCAATTCGGTGGAGACCTTCTTCGTAGACGTTCTTCCTATGAGCGACGAAGCCAGAGTCTTCCGATGCCCAAGTTGGATGCGAAGCCCAGTCGTCATTGAGAATCTCATTGCACATATCATCTCGCCCACTGCATGGCTTTAGGCGCTCCTGCAACTAGTCAGTACGGAAAAACTTACTGCAATAATCAACACTCAAACAACAGCAAGGAACAGGTAAATGCGCAACAACTATTTTGGGGAGGGAATAGTTTAAATATTAACATACCCGTTTAGGGAGAAGTCGATAGCTGGGCCCCAATCCTCTGCAGTTGCTCAACGAGACTCGTTCAGTAGGGGGCTTTGGTTGGTTGTCGATTGGTTGCAGCGAGTCTTGCGTGGGGCCATCATAACCAACGAAGTCCTTGAACCAGGTCATCAAGTCGCTGCTCGCACCGATGAAGGTACTCGCTTTGTGGGCGAGGACATCGCGATCGATCATATCCTGTGAAAATAGATTGCATAGCTTCAAAAATTCGTTCATTCTCTTCTTGTCGCCAATATGCTTCTTGACACGGTCGAAGAAGGCTAGCTCTTCTTGAGTAGCAGCAGTAGTTGTGCTAGGAGGAAGTGGTTCGGGAAGCACTGGTGTCAAGGTAGGAGAAACTGCTTGCGCATCAGGTACAGCAGACTTGTTGTGCGTCAACTTTGTTCTCTGTAAAAAGGAGTATTTAGTAAATGGTAGAGCGAGCCTTCAAGTGTAGTCACGTACCTTGTTGTTTGGTCCGCCGCCAATTCCTCTTGAACTTTCGCCCATGACGTTCATCTGAGATCCAGAGGCAGCATTGTTACTCGCGCGAGGACGTTTCTTGTTGTCTTTGCTGGCACTTGCAGGGACTGCAAAGTTACCAACTGGTGGCATCTTTGATTCGCCGCGTGCGTAGGATGCCTGCGGTGTTTGGCTGGCGCCTATGATATTGGCTGCTTCTTCTGCTGCTTTCTGCGCGGCGGCTTTTGCTTGGGCTGCGGATTCCGGCAAGAATTGCTTGAAATCCTCTAGCAGGTCTGGAGCGGTGTTGAAAAGTTGCGTGACCTGAGCGTAAACGTCTTGAATTGGTTTGGATTCTCGTTGATAGGTTTGTAAGATCTCCAAGAATTGCTTGTAGATCTCCGGACGGTCTTGGAAGCGATTCTATAACGGGAGAGATCATTAGCGCCAAACATCGCTATTGTTAATTGCATGGCATTCATCGCAGTGACCGAGTGATTCTGTCATTGTTTGCCGGGCTTGGCATAAAATTCACCGGTTTACTTGAGCTTACCTTAATCTTATTGACATAGCTTATAGCATGATTAAATTCAACTGGCCCTCGCTTTTCAAGTCCTTGCTGTCCTGTAGCGCCGTTTATACTGGCTTGACCACCTGGTGTTGGCGTTTGTGTGTTTCTTGGCGGATGGCCTAACGTTGTTGCGACGGCATTTGTAAGTTGAGACACGCCCCTTTGCTGCTGTTGGTGAGCTGCTGCAGCCTGTTGTGCTTCGTATGTAGAGTGTTGAGGTTGGTTTTGGCTGTATGCAGGCCCGGCATTCTGGTTCTGAGGACTGAAGACACCCTCCGGACTTTCGATACTATGCTGAGGCTGTTGCTGCCAGTTACCGTGACGTTGTTGTGAACCGTAGTATCCTCCGCTCGCACCACTTTGTCCCAAGGCTGTGTCTGGCAAAGCACGGCCAGCTCCTGTAATTGACTGTACTGTTGTCCCCATAGGAGTCGTTACTCTGATTGTATTAGGGTCGTTCCCAGCACCGCACTCGATGCGATATCCGGGAGGGAGGAAGGTATTGAATCCTTGTATGAGGTTCGGATGGCCAGCGAAGAGCTCTGACACACGGTTGATAACCCCAGGAGTATCAATACTATTGAAAGTTAGTTTGGTGGAAACAAAAAAGATGGAAATTTAAGGAAGGAGCTTACGCTTGACTCTTGAAATCTTTCATTATATCAAGGAATCGGTTGTAAACATCGGGTTGGTCGGCAAATTGTACCTTGACTTGATCAAGGTAGCTAAGGGCATCCTTCATTGTGATTTGGGTAAGCAGTGGCTTCATGAAAAGTAGTCAAAGGACAGGAAACGAGATGATGCTCTGTTATTTGAGGTGGAGGGGTGAATAAGCTTGGAGGGAGAAGAAAAAATATTTCCGTTGAATATAAATCCCATGATATAGTTAGGGTTAGGGTCCTAAGTTTAATATAAATCCCATGACATAGTGAAGTTTCCGGTGATTCAGAACTGGACTGTGAATCAAGGGCAACTATTTGGTACAAAGAACTAGTCTGCGCTAAGTTGCTCCGGCTCTGGGCTATATAAATGGCTTCGAGCCGGCAAATTCACTCTAAGCAGAAATATAAACTTACATTCAAAATAGGTTGCTGTCCCGCTTGCCCAAGTGCAGCAGGAGCACCGGAAATTTGATGCCCCTGAGGAATCGGCCCTCCAAACGGAAGTTGCTGTAATCTAGACACCGCCTCTTGTTGCTGCTGCTGTTGTGTTTGTTGTTGTTGCTGCTGTTGCTGTTGCTGTAGGGGGCCGCCAAATCCGACACCAGCGGCACTAGCAGGACCTATAGGGACACTGGGAGGGGCATTATTGTGGTGTAGGATGCTGGGTCCAAAGCCTTGTTGCTGCTGGAGCTGGCTTGTGGCATTTGGTGGGTTGTGCTGGATGGCGCGGTTGGCTTCACTATGCAGGGGGCCTCCAAAGGCATTCCCAGGTCCACTGGGAGCACCTAAAGGACCAGAAGGAGGAGCACCGCCATGGTTTGCAAGTAAGCCACCAGGACTGTGTATTGCGCCTGGTAGGCGTGAAGCGACGGGTTGGTGGAGAGGGATCGACGCTGTGTCGTTCTGGTGCGGCGCGGCGGGCTGATAATGCTCTCGGTGCTGCCGTTCTCTCTCCTGACGCTCATTCTGCTCTCGTTCACGTTGAACAAGCTCTGCCTGTTGCTGTAAAGCATGTGCTCGGCGCTGATCCTCTGCCTCCCTTTCCCTTTCGCGATCGTAGCCCGGGGGGCCGTGTGGAGGATTATTCATGGCTGGGCGAAGGCCAGATTATTACGGCATAGAAGTTGGTGGTGTTTCGAGATATATTCGACGTGATTTGAGGCTCTGGATATTGGTCGGCGGCGGAGGTCGGAGAGGAAAATCGAGGCGTCTCTTTGGGATGAAAATGAAGCGGGTAGATGGACATTCAGGGAGTCAACAAATGCTGTGCGAAAAGCTAGGGCTTGGACACATGAACGTTATTATGAATTATCCTATCCCATACAGATCCGCTGAGGAGTTGGTGGGAAACGTAGTGAGGAGTTGACGAGGTGAGAGAAGGGGTGATTCTTGCGACGGCAGCAGTACTATGATAGCCCCGTGGACTAGCCAGAATGAGGCAATTTAGCTGGCAGAAAGGATTCACCGCCCCCGCTACTAAGCTAGGTACCGTACCTATGAGCTCACTATGTCAGCCTTGCCGGAAGAATCTCAAACAATTATTGCGCACTTCGATGTCCCGAATAAAATTATATATCCGTCATTGGACTAAATCTATATATACATATTGTCTGATTCTGTTTTAATTGTTTTATTCTTTTGCGAATGAGTGGCCAAGTTAATGATAATACCTAACTCAATGTTAAAGTTCCCCTCAGCCTTCTTATTGTTAAGAAACTCTAATAATAAGCATGAAAGTGCACCCAGGACTGGAATCTGCAGATACCTAGATATACAACCCCGATAGGTACTTGTCAGTTTATGGCCTTTGAGTACCTAGGTAGGTATTGTGGTAGGTATGCCTCATTTTAGTCTTGATTTCCTCTTTCTCTTTCTACTTCGTACCCACCCCACCTGTGTGAACACGTGAGCCAAAGACACTATGGAAGTCTTGTAAAGTTTAGAGTCTACCAACTGCCTGAACTTCTAATCCTTAGTTTGGCTAAGGTACCTAGATCTAATAAGGTACCCCGGAAAATAAAATATAATTTTAACTTTGTAATAGGGGAACAGAATAGATTTATATAGCCCACCTCACGTGTGACGGCTCAAAGGCTTGGCATCGCATTCCAAGAATACTCAACCGTCGTCATCGGCACGACTTTCTCCATTCAAAAACCTCACCTCACCACCCTCCACCGCCAAAATGCGATATACATCCCTCATCTACCCAATCCTCACAATTTCCCTAGCCTCCACAGCCTACGCACGCAACAAACAACAACACCCCATCAACTCCCCGCTCCTCACCCCCGCCATGCCACCCCCCTCCTCCTCAACATCCACCCCAGCAGACGACAGCACCGTAATCCTGTCCGACGTCCTCGGCAATGACCGCAGCATCAACATATTTGCAGGCTTCACCCGGGACTTTGCGCCCATTTCCAAACGCTTCGAAGACTCCTCCCTCAACACTACGATCCTCGCGCCTATCAATTCAGCCATTATGGGCTTGCCGAGGAAACCCTGGGAAGACCCGGATGATTATGATAAGTTGGGTGCGGAAGCGTATGAGGGTGGCGATGGGCAGGAGAGGGCACAGAGGAATCTGAGGAGATTTGTGGAGGCGCATGTTGTGCCTGCTAGCCCGTGGAAGGAGGGGGATAAGTTGAAGACGCTCGCTGGAGGGGAAATTTGGTGGGAGAGTAAGGATGGGGGGAAGGTGGTGAGTTATCCTCGCGCTTGGGGAATGAAACTCTGAGTGCTAATGCCATTATAGATCCAACCTGGGAATATTGAGGTCAGTTCTATAGCGAGCAAGGTTTATAATGGCGAGGTTTGGATTCTGAAGGGAGTGAGGAATTATGTTTCGTAGTGGTAAGGATACGAATTGGGCTCGGGAATTTGGACATAAGGATTGGCGTTTTGGTAAAGGCTCTTGGGGTTGTTTTCGCGTGGGCTCGGGTTTGGAGTGCACCTCGATCAGCCTTTCTCTTGATATATAAAGGGGATACGATTGTAATGATAATGAAGCGCGCATACGGTAATGCTGAAATATACCCCCTATAATCTGGAATACACAAAGTAATAATCACAATGTTTTGAACCCTTGCTCAAGCTCTCCGCAATAAGACTTGACATAAGGCAGATCCACTTCTGTGATATGCAGGACTATGTAGTATTCTTGATAGCGAGAATAGAAATAAACAGTGAACTTGGGACTATCCTAATAGTTCTATTGACTAGAAGTCCCTATTATAAGTGTTATTATGATTATTATTATCCTTTTACTATGCTATGTGAGTCTAAGACTCAAAGACTACCCTTTCTGCCCAAACTAAGAGCACCTGACCTCAGACAATATGCCCTCTCTCACCACAATGAATAGATCACTAGCACAGAGCCCATAGACATCCATTTCGCGTAGTACTTGAGCGCTCTAAGTGAAAGTGTCTCGGACATTTTGAGTAATAAATGGCTTGGAGTATCCAGATCGGGTAATAAAGATTTGTAGGTGTCCGATTTAGGCAATTAATGAATAATTGTGGGGATAGTAAGAGGTCTTCGTCTTGCTTTCGTCCGAAAAGCCGAAGAGATTCTATTTGGCTTCAAATACTGTTCAACAGCCCTTGCTTCAAAACATCAAAATCACATTCAAACAGCTCTTCTTCACATGTTAAATGTCCCAAGAATAATGAGCTGAGATTTCTGATCATATGATTACTCCAAAAGTCTGGAGAAGGATTTGTGGGGCTTAGCGGCAGTTTCAAAGGGTCGGGTCTCTTTCACATGCTTTCTACTGTAATTCAGAGTTACTCGTGACACAACATGACAAGTACAAGAGACAAGGAACAAACAAACAAACACATGTGCCTTCACTGAATCAATCGATGGGCCGAGATGATTCACTTCTACGGTATCTTTTGCTCCTTGAGTCCTGCCTCAAGATACATGTACCTACAACAGGCAAGGCAATTCACATCAAATTCCCAAATACTCGTACGCTACTCGTACGGAGACGGTACGGAGACGGTGAGACACAGGCACAAAACCCCGCGATTGAGCCTGTCAACGTGACTGTGCTGACCTAACGACTGCCTCGATTCGTCGAATCAAAGGCTTCTGGCTTCTTTTTGGTCCGAGTTGATTGGAGGCACCGAGCCTCGGCTGGGAATCAACCCCTTGCAGTGCAGCCCCAGCCCAGCCCAGCGCTGCAGTTCAAAAGCCGACCCGAACATTCCTCCTTCACACTCTTCCTTTGTCTCTTTTCCCTATCTCCAAATCATTTACAGCCATCTATCTCTCCTCATCCTCATAATAGCAAACAGTATTCAAGATGACTCCAAAAGTCATTGTCGTTGGCGGTGGATGTATGTCAATTCCCGCTTCTACCCCACTCAATTACTTGCTGACCCTTCCCAGTGTCTGGTTTGAGTGCCGCGCACACCATTTATCTGGCTGGTGGAAGCGTCGTTGTTCTAGATAAGCAAGGTACGTGCAGTCTAATAGTTACCCCATAACAATAGCTAACGATCAATCTAGGTTTCTTCGGAGGCAACTCAACCAAGGCAACCTCGGGAATCAACGGTGCCCTCACCCGGACACAAGTCGACCTGGGAATCAAGGACAGCGTCAAGCAATTTTACGATGATACCCTGAAGTCTGCGAGAGACAAGGCCAGGCCTGATCTCATCAAGGTTCTCACATACAAGTCTGCTGCTGCTGTTGAGTGGCTTCAAGATGTATTCAACCTAGACTTGACTCTTGTTTCACGGCTAGGGTATGCATAAACCAGCCCACCTCCACAATCACATGCTAATATATTTCCAGTGGTCACACACATGAAAGAACACACAGAGGGCACGATGCTAAGTTCCCTGGTATGGCCATTACATATGCGTTGATGCAGCGTCTCGAAGAGCTCGCAGAGAGTGAGCCAGAGCGTGTACAAATTATCAAGAAGGCTCGCGTTACCGGGATCAACAAGGATGGAAACACGGTTTTGGGTGTTCAATACGAGTTTGGCGGAGAGTCCACGGCTCTTGAAGGACCCGTCGTTCTTGCCACTGGTGGATACGCTGCGGATTTCACAGAGACCTCTCTCTTGAAGAAGTGGAGACCAGACACCTTTGACCTTTCCTCTACCAACGGTGTACACGCCACTGGTGATGGGCAGAAGATGGTTATGGCCATTGGTGGTAACGGAATCGACATGGACAAAGTCCAAGTCCACCCAACAGGTCTCGTTGACCCCAAGGACCCCGGCTCCAAGTGGAAGTTCTTGGCAGCCGAAGCTCTCCGTGGTGAGGGTGGTCTTCTCTTAAACGGAGACGGTGACCGGTTCTGCGACGAACTTGGGCACAGAGATTACGTCTCCGGCGAGATGTGGAAAGAGAAGGACAAGGGAAAATTCCCCGTTCGCCTACTTCTCAACTCCAAAGCCTCTAAAGTCCTTGACTTCCACACCCGCCACTACTCCGGCCGTGGGCTCATGAAGAAAATAACCGGCAAACAATTAGCCAAGGAGATCGGCTGCACAGAAGAGCACCTTCAAGCCACCTTCAAAGCCTACAACGACATCGCAGACGGCAAGAAGAAGGACCCGTACGGCAAGAAGTTCTTCACCAACGGCCCTGTAGACATCAATGACGACTTCCACGTCGCCGTTATGGAGCCCGTACTACATTTCACCATGGGCGGTATCGAAATCAACGATCAAGCCCAAATCCTCAACTCAGAAGGAAAGCCCTTCGACGGCCTCTACGCATGTGGTGAGCTTGCCGGAGGTGTCCACGGCGCCAACCGTCTCGGTGGTTCCTCCTTGCTCGGCTGTGTAGTCTATGGTCGCGTAGCAGGAGACTCAGCCTCCAACTACCTTTTCCAAAAGGCGCTCAAGGGATCTGCCGGTGGAGCGAACCAACGTCTTGGTCAAATCTCACTGCACATCGACCCTTCGCAGCCTGGCAAGGTCTCCGTGGAATGGGGCTCTGGCTCTGGCTCTGGCGACAAGCAAGCCCAGCAATCGCAAACCTCAGCCGGACCCGTAATGACACAATCCGGCGACTCGTCCGACCCAGGAAAAGTAAGCAAAGCCGGCGCGCCCGCAAAATTCAGCGTCCCAGAAAAGGAATTCAGCTTAGAAGAAGTGGCTCAACACAACACGAAAGAAGACCTCTGGGTCGTCGTCAAGGGCGTTGTGCTAGATCTCACAAATTGGCTGGATGAGCACCCTGGTGGGCCGCAAGCGATTATGAATTTCATGGGCAGGGATGCGACGGAGGAGTTTGAGATGCTGCATGATGATGAGGTTATTCCCAAGTATGCGCCTAGTCAGGTTATCGGGCGTGTGACGGGGCAAGAGGTTACGTTGGAGATCTAGAGATGTCTTACGCATGAATGAAATTTGATGACAGAGGGAAAAGGGGAAGAAAAGGGTTGGGGGATTTGTATTGATAGGTGCATGTAGCACACCGACACCCTTACATCTTTTGAAATTGGAATCGGCTGTTTGGATTAGCTACTGACTGCGTACCTCGGGGTGTACCGTGCTGTCCCTGTCCTGTGATACGATGTCAGTGGGAACCCCTGTGCAAATCATGCCAGTTTGACATTTCCTGGGTGTGTGTCTGTGTGTCTGTGTGTGGATGCTTCTCCGCATTCCGACGGAAGGGAAGGGAAGGGCCGATTCTAGTCCGTCCGGACTCCGGAACGCGGCTGCACTTCAACGCAGTGCAACAATAAGGCGGAGGAGGTGTGGGGAACGCCATTACTCCATATATTTTAGGTTTGGGTGTATGTATGTATGTAGGTACGGAGTATGTATAGACAGACAGTAAGTAAGTACATACGTATCGAAGATTTGAGGATTAGGAAAGAAAGACGGATGGGTGGGTGGGTTTTCGAAAGGGGAATTGGAATTTCCTGGTTAGAGGGATAG